>JAVQKC010015951.1:0-10507 GCA_036025475.1 Philypnodon macrostomus
GTTCAAACTAAACCAGGACTAAACCAGTTCACACTGAACCAGGACTAAACCGGGTCTAAACCAGGACTAAACCAGGTCTAAACCAGGTCTAAACTAGTTCAAACTAAACCAGGACTAAACCAGTTCACACTGAACCAGGACTAAACCGGGTCTAAACCAGGACTAAACCAGGTCTAAACCAGGTCTAAACTAGTTCACACTAAACCAGGACTAAACCAGGACTAAACCACTTCTGATTACCACTGTTAATACCGTAACTTGTGGTAGCAGATCTGTACCTGAATCGAAGAATATGTCAGACTAGCACCATCCCACAATTATGTCTTTATATCTCAACACCATTGCAAAAATGTATTTTAAAAAGTGTTACAGCCAGATATCAGAATTCTTGATATTTTGATGAAAAGTCTGTTCAAATATATATTCATAAAGAAGTCTGTGCAAGTCATATTTCTTATAGAGAGCAATAGAAAATAATGCTAATACCAGTAAATGAAATGACTATTTGATTTTCTTAGACAATTAAAGGGTGAATGAACTGGTCTCCATTAGTTTATTGCCTAATGAAATTGCTTATGACCAACTGTGATAAAGACTTGCCAAATAGATGGGGTCAACTATTAACCATTAATTAGAACCACACTGACCACCTCTCCCACCATCATTCTGAAATTTTCATTCATTAAATTAGTAAAAAATAATAAAACTTAGATTACCTTAGTAAAGGTACAATCTGCCACAAATTATAACCACCACAAAACAATCCTTTCAAGGGGTCCCAAGCCAATGTTTGTACTGGTCCCAAGCCTGAAAAAAATAGACAGGGTTGCATCAGGAAGGGCATCCGGTGCAAAATATATGCAAAATTAAATACAAATCACTGCTTGCTAGGAAGTAGATGACTTCCTCAGGTGACACTTAAAGACAAAGTCCTAAAGAAGCAATTACAATCACAAAATACTAGTTTGGAAAAATGAGTAGTTAAATGTTGAATCTTCTGTCCATGCTCACTGTCAATCATGAAACAAATTATACAAACATTGAACTAAAATTTGGACTTTTTGGATAAATACCACATACCATGTCTTAATGGACTACATGGTCAGTAAACTAGACGTTCAGATGGATTTCGCAAATGCATAAATGAGTGCAGGGTGAGTGAACGGTCAAGTTTATCTCATTAACAATAACTAACTTTTATCTTCATCCATCTGCAGTACGTTCCTCCTCCTCCTCCTCTCAAACTGGGCTTGCCACAGGTCACAATTAATGTTCAACCTTAGCTTATGCCTTAGCTTACCAGTAACCAGACCGTTGGTTTGATCCTCAATGCAAGTTCATAGTGCCATTGTGTCCTTGGGCGAGACACACACAGATATGTTAAAGGTCCTATATTCTGCAAAAAGGGCTTTTCTGAGCTTTTTACCATGTTCTAAAGTTGCATACCCAAAGTTGTGTTTTGCTTCAGTTGGGCATGTTCATGTTTGAGTAATGAATCAGTTTGTTGAGCTATATTTCTCTCCAAAAGCTGAAAACAGATTGACCATAGGATTCACATCATCATAATCTGGGGCAAACCACAAAGTGCTCCTGCCTGCTCCTGCACTAGCCATTTAATAGCATACAGTGCCCTCCAGAATTATTGGCACCCTTGGTAAAAATTTGCAAAAAAGACTGTGAAAAAAATATTTATAAGGATTATCCTTTTAAAACATACTAAATACCAAATATTTACTTGACAAAAGAAACAATTGCAAACACAAAACTGCTTCAAAAACAATTTGAGAGCCACAATTTTTGGCTCCCCTATGTGTTTACATTATGGACAAAATAAATTGTGTACATTCGAGTGACAGGAAACAGCAAATTGTTAAATTGTGAGTTTTTGTTTCACAGAGAATAAAAAAGAATTCTAGTGAACTGGACGTGTGTGAAAAAGTGTGTGTCTATCGTGACTCAATCCACTGCCAGAAGGATGGTTCTAAAATATGTAATGTTTTAACTTCTGTAATGTGAATGTTGAGTGTGAGCTGATGAATATGTGTTAATGTGTGGTTTTTATATTGTTGAATGTGTAAATTGCATTGTATAAATTGTCATTGTTCCTCAGGGATGGAAACTAGCTGTTTAGCTATAATCTGGTGCAGTACATCTGTTTTGTGAGCATAATGTCTGTACATTGTCCCTTCAAATAAAGAATAAATAAAAAATAAAAAAGTGGTAAAATCAAAGAAAGAGTCACTGAGAAGAGTTAGAGTCTTAGGCCTCTACTCGTATCCAACACAAATGCAGGGATTGACAGTTTGACAAAAAATACTGAAATGGGTTTTATGGTCACATGTAAATAAAAAAGGACTTCTTGGCAACAAACTCCAGCGGTGAGTTTGGAGCACACGGACGGCTAACCATTCAGAAAAGTACCCCATGTCTACGGTAAAATTTGGTGGTGGGTGAGGATGTGGGTATATTGTTAAATATAAATGGGATCATGGATTCTGGTGCACATCAAAGCTGTGTTCTTTGGTCTGACCCATTGTGATGAATGACTAGGTTAGTTTGGCCACTTGTATACCCCTGTGAATCAGAAAGTCGTGATTGAGCAATTTTCTGGTTCTACTCGCTCAAGTGTACTAAAAACACACAACAACAAAAATCTGTTGAAACAAATGTAAAAAATGATTATTGATTTTAAATCAATAGGGTGCCAATAATTGTGGCTCACAAAATTAAGCAAAAACATATTTATAAAACTGTTTTGTGTTTGGGATAGTTTATTTTTTCTTTCTGATCACAAAATCTTTGTCAATATTTCAAAAGGATAAACCTTACAAATATAGATTTTTTACAGCCTTGTTGTCTGTTATTCCAAGGGTGTAAATTATTCTCAAAGGCACTGTATCTGATTGGAGAGGTTGTGCATTTGGCTGTGACGTTGTCAAAGCTTTCTTTATATCCCAGTACGAATAAAAGTGGTTAGAGTTTTGGAAATCCCCAAAAACCGGCACAAACGTTGTTTTTTTTCCTGTCTTGAAACAGGGACAGGTGAGACAGGTGTTTAATCAGACTGTTCTCATCGAGTCCAAACTATGTTTGATGTGGCAAAACATAAAATGGTAACCTAAATGTATCAATGTGCAAAAAAAACATAATATAGGACCTTTAAAGTGATTGCATTTGGCAGTGGTTGGTAAGACCACTTGGAAATGAACAGATGACCACCACATCTCTCAGTCTGCCCCATAGCAACTGTGGCTACAAAGTTTGTCTACCATCAACAGTTTGTGACTGTGGAGTGAATGAATAATTGACTTGATTGTTGATAATAATACATTTTATTTATAGACAGTTTTTCTTGACACTCAAAGATGCTGTACAAAGTTCAAATAATAATAAACAAACAAAAAAAACAATTAAATGTCAAACATTAAAAGCAGTTCTCACAGGTCGGGGATGGATCAAAATGATCACTATTTTGCGTGGTGCTTATGTTGGTCATAAAATCAGAGGTAGATACTTGGTGAGAATGAAAATAAAGACACTTAAGGTGCGCCAGCATCTGCCATATTTGGTTGTGTAAAAAAAAAAAAAACAGTAATTTGAGTTTCAAACTCAACTCAACAAATGTACCTTAATAGATAAAAAACAACACGTTATTTTAGCCCCAGTTTTTTCTTATTATTGCATAGATTCACTGCATGATCGACAATCCCATTTAATGCCCATTTATGTTTTAATTTATAATTTAATAATAATTATTATTATTATTATTATCTAACCCTACTCTAACTACCCTGTCACGTAGATGACTCCCCCTTGATTTAGCAGCACACACTTCAAAAGGCCTTTGACCAGTGTTTAATTTGTAAACCCTAAACAGACCTAGGATCATGGAGGCTCACGTGATCACGGAACGCACACACACAACACAACTGATTTTAGTTCTTTTTTTGTATTATTATTTTATCATTTAATTAAAAAAGGAATACAAACATGCTGGGTTTAACTGAGTAGGTAGAGCAGCAGCATTTAAACAATCAGTGTGACTCATGCATGAGACCCAAGTAACGTGGCTCATATGTGTACAAATATTTGAATCTAGGCCTAAATATTAACAAATTGAATACACCTTTTTGATGGCTCAAGGGAGTCGAGTTAAAAATAGCTTTTAGTTGTGCTCAGACGTTACCGGATCCAAACAGTTACCGGAGCGCACTCTGTCAAAATAACAAGTTCCTGGATCCTGTTCCCTGCCTTCGACTCCACTAACACCAGCCTAGGGAAGAATCAATGACCCACGCCTCTAGTGCAGTTGAAATACAACTAAGCAAGTCCACTCAAGGCTAGTACCTACAGGCTACATAGATCAAGATTTGTGTATTAGGAAAAAAAAGACTTTGAATCAGACATAGAGCATGCCTCAAATAGTACATGGTTGGGGCTATCTTTGACTACAGAGCTCAGTTTGCAGTCGTGTCATGCTGATTCATATAATTCTCACTGGTCACTGGTCGCCAGCCTGCTGAAACCTGCTGAAGTTCAAAGCAAGCATTATAAGAAAGTAGAAAGGTTATTTGAGTGGATGTGTTAAAATAGAGAATAGGATAGAGAATAGCACATCAGCCAAAGCAATGTCAATGAGTTTTCACATCATAGTCAACAAGGTTGAGCCCTCTCTAAACAAAGCAGAAGAGTGTCTGTCCAAATAAGGTTCTGTTTTTCTTTGCCTAAATCAGGACTTCCATAGCAGCAGACTGTTTTTCCGTCACGCTATTAACTGATAAGAAATGCTCTAAAAGAGTATGTGTATAATGTGTCAATGGCCACTGTTTTTATTAGCCCCACAGTTAACACCATTCTAGATTCAATACAAATATTTGTATTATATATTTAACTGTTTCTGGTGGATTTTTTCATTTTTTCATTGGTAAATCACAGTAAAGCTTTGGGTAACATCTTTATTTTTTGTCTGTACAATGGAATCTAACTTGCGTTTCAGCTCTCTGGGAGTCAATGGTCTTATGCCAGACTTACTTGCTACCAGAATATAATGCAAAATCCTACTTTATGCATTCATTTATTTGTATTTGTTTGTTTGTTTATTGTGTTTGTGTGTTTTTGTTTATTTGTGTGTGTTTGTTTATTTGTGTTTGTTTGTGTGTTTTCGTTTACATATGTGTTTGTTTATTTCTGTTTGTTTTTTGTTTATGTGTGTTTGTTTTTTGTTTAGTTATCAATTGTCAAACCTCTAGTGTTTATAATACACATACTTATAGGTACAGAATAACAAGCCTCTTTCCAAAGAAACCAAATTAGGTTGCAGCTCATGAATAGATATTGGTAGTTATTTGATCAGATTTGTAGTTTCTAATTTAGCCACAAATGCACTGACCGCTCACTGCACTGATTATTAATTATCTTTATATGGTCCAACAAATACATGGACGATTCTTTCATAATTGTGATAAGCCTTGAATAAAGTGAGCCCAAAATTAATTCAGATGACATTTACTTTTTGATTTCATTATTTACCCTTGAACAACATTAACCCAAGAATCTTTACTGAAAAATCCCTCCAATTTATTCACTAATTCCCTATAATGTCATTAGCTTGAATTTAGCCTCATTTGCTCACTCAAACTCAGTCATGCACATTCAATCTTAGGTTATCTCTATACGTGCCTCAGGGAGTGGATGTGTGTGCATAGGTTACTGTGTGTGTGTGTGTGTGTGTGTGTGTGTTTGTGTGCGTGCATGTGTGTGTGTGTGACAAAGGGAGATGGAACAGAAAATAAGGGTTATGTATTGTTTCCACACCAACAGGCTTGGTGAAAGATGTTTGAAGGAAAAAGACAGTATTCAACTGAGTTTTCGGTACAAACAGACTCATAGAGAGGTTAGATTGTCTTTTGAGGACACCAATCACAAAAAAAAAAGAAACTAGATCATAAGATTAAATTGGATTAAAAAAATAAAAATAAAAATAAAAATAAAAATAAAAATAAAAATAAAAATAAAAATAAAAATAAAAATAAAAATACAAATACAAATAAAAATTAAAATTAAAATTAAAAATTAAAATAACCCCCAAAAAGCTAACTTACCTAACCGCCCCAAAACCATCAAAGTATTTTCTCATTGTGCAGGCCTAATATGATTTTTTCAGTATTTTGAGCTGCAGTTTTCTCCGTGGTGCCGCAGTAAACCCTCTCTCGTCGGTCTTGCCCTCTGATCTCTGTTGCCTCTCATGTGTCAGGGGTCAGATAGCTGTAGTTTCTCACACAAACTATCTAAGCACAGTGCACCCATCCCCCACCACCCTCTCCCCTTACCAGGTCCTCTCCAAGTTCAGCTCCACCTTTAGCCTCACAGGATTTAGCCACTCAACTGCTTTGTACTTTTACTTAGTGGACTTTTGACATTGACTCAACCATTGTATGAAGCTTCTTGTCAAAGCTTTGTTGGTCCATACTATGTTGGTAATACATGGAACGTGGCTATTCACGCACTGACTAAACATTGTATGAAGCTTACTGTTGGTCTATACCAGTGGTTCTCAAACTGCGGTTCTGGGAGCACTGGTGTTATGCAACAAATCTTGCATTGCCAGTTGGTCTGTCTTAGTCCTGCTTTAGTCCTGGTTTAGTTCTGGTTTAGTCCTGCTTTAGACCTGGTTTAGGTCTGGTTTAGTCCTGGTTTTGTCCTGGTTTAGACCTGGTTTAGTTCTGGTTTAGACCTGGTTTAGTTCTGGTTTAGACCTGGTTTAGTTCTGGTTTAGACCTGGTTTAGTTCTGGTTTAGTCCTGCTTTAAACCTGGTTTAGTTCTGGATTAGACCTGGTTTAGACCTGGTTTAGTTCTGGTTTAGACCTGGTTTAGTTCAGGTTTAGACCTGGTTTAGTTATGGTTTAGTCCCGCTTTAGACCTGGTTTAGTTCTGGTTAAGTCCCAGATTAGATAGTTGTGATTTAGTCCCATTTCAGTCCATTAACTAATTCAATTTCTGAGATGATAAAAAGTTTAAGAATCACTGGTCTACCCCACTTGAAGGTTGCTATTCCAGCATTGTGTTTGGAGAAAAACACATCAAGGAAATCAAAGAGAAATCACACAGTGTTTATTATTGTGGGAAATTGTTGGCTGATGAGGCCTAAGGTATTGGGGGGAAAAAATTCATCTACCCCTGCTGGCCATGCCTACTCAGTCACATTTACTCAGTTACATTTACTCAGTTACATCTACTTGAGTCATTTTTTAAGTAAATTGTACTCCATAGAATAGCTTTACTGCACAATACTTTTTACTTTTACTTTAGTAATCATATTTTGAAGTAACTGTACTATTACTTGAGTAAAATCCTGGAAATATAGAAAGAGTAAGAGTACTTTTACCACCTCTGTGTGTCATGTAAGAACAGCTTTATGTGAAAAATATTTTGAAAATATCAAAATCTGTTTATTATCTTTTGATTTTTTTCCCCCAGATTTCAACTAATTAAACAAATTAGGCTCACACAGTTACTCTTGAGTAGTTTTTTCAACAGTACTTTTCTATTCTTACGTGAATGAGTACTTTTCACTTTTACTTGAGTAACGGTACTCTTGAGTAAAATTACTGGCTACTCTACCCACCTCTGGTAACATGTTAGCTATGTAGATATGACAACCTGTAAGTCTCAATACATAAAAGAAAGTACAATTCTGGCTATGTTTTTGACCAGGAAAACAACATTGCATGATTAGTTACCGATTAGTTTGAATTTTTTTATAGTATTTTATTCGTAGAGTTTCCTTCCTGACGCAAACACAGTCATTTTGATCTTTTGAAATTTGGGTCCCATGTGAAAAAGGCTTGCTTTAGTAGATTAGATTTTTGGTTTTTCAGTTAGTAAACAAGAGCATCATTGTTATAACTTGATCAAGGTGAACATTGTTTGTTGGAGCTTTGAACACTATCAGCCAAACCTAATTTCAGATACTGTCCTCTTTTCAATTATGCAGAACGTAATTGGCTTCATCTCTCTCAACTCTTGTCCTTGAAGCTACTCTTTCTTTGGCAATTTTGCTTTTGTGATGGAAATATATCTGAAAGTTTGTTTCAAATTGAGTCAAAACAGTGCTCGTACAACAGCAGCAGTTGCTCTAAAGCTAAAATGCTAAGACTAATAAAACAGATATCCCAAATTTTGCAAATACTGTACATTTATTGATTGATTGATCGATCGATCTCATATTGTGATAAAAGATAAGCAACACAAAAAGAAAATAAAGATTAGCATTAGGCTAGTAGTAGCAACATAGTATGTCATTTGCCCAAGTCATTTAGGTCAATCCCTTAATTTCCCTGTAAAGACAATTGCTGAAGCTAGTTTCAGGAAAATAACTTATTTCCAGCAGTATCAACACTTCCTGATCAATTAAAACTGCAGTATTTCTCAAATTATGCTTTGTGTGTTGGTCTTAAATTTGTCAAACATTGACACAGTTGCATTAAGAGGTAGTTTATTCAGCTGCCATTCCATGCGTCCCCTAGAAATCCAACAGTGCAATGCAAAATATGACTAAGGAGGTTCACCGGTCGATCCGCTCTGAAATGTTTGACATACTCTGAACACACCCCTCTCTGCTCTGCTCCTGCTCATTCCCAGCTGTGCCACTCAAATTCCTCTGTCCATATCTTTGGGACGGCCTCTTGTACAAACTGCCAGTGGGGCATGTCTCTCAGCGGACCTGTGGTCAACATGGGTTTTCAGTATGTACCATACTGCTATGAAATGGTATTCTATATGCTATCCTAGACTATGCAATAATATACCATTCTCATTTGGTTTGTTTTTAGAACCTAGTTTTATTCCAGGTTGTTTTTGGTGACCCATTTTTACAGAACCAACGTTATTATTTAGCCTGTCCATATATATACTGTATATATATAAAAGACGGTGAAGGCTATCTGCTATGTGGTAACTGACAATCATAGCGTGAATATTTTCAGATAAAATAAATCATTTTACTATGAAAAGTCAAAGAAATACATTAAAAGCGTTTCCTGTTTACAACTTTCAGATATCTTTTTAGATTGAAAATATTGGCGCTATGATCATGAGTTACCACATAGCTGATTAGCCTCCACAGACCTTGGGCGGGCACTGTTGCACTCTGTAGGAGTGAGCAATAAGGTAAAATATTATTTATAACATTTTAAGAACACAATTTTGATTTGATTGCAATTTTTTATTGACTGTAATTTTGCATTCAATTATACAAAATAGAATATATCATATGAAATGATGATCTTCAATTGCCATATAAGTGACTATCAGCTCTATGGGCCTTAGATGGGTACACCTTGGACAATATCTATTTAGTCGCAGGGGCTGACACAGAGACATTCCGGGGCAATTTTAAGTGATAAATTCTCCTAACACATGTAAGGGGGAAAAGGCAAGCGAGAACACACAGTAACACAAGGGGGATACGCAGACTTCACTTATCATCTGGCCAGAAGATTCAAACCAACCTCCTTGCTGGAGCAAAAACTATTTACCTACCATGCAGCCCACTTGGAACAGTACAGACTCAATCCCAATCCCACATTTGGATCCCCACCAGTTGACACTCTATTCTTCATGTTACCCAATACCATTCTATACAGCCAGCAGCATGTATTGTAGATATATATTATAAACAACATGGTCTCTACTGCCTGTGTTTACTTTGTCTTACATGAACCATATGGAGTTTGCATAGTAGCGTCTCAGTGCTACATTCACAGCACAAGGTTAGCTGGGGATAAACACAAAAACTAAGTGTGTACTTTAGATGTTTTTTAAATTGAGCATGTGCTTATCCCAGGGACCTCTAACCCTTTATCAAGCGACTCAAGGCCAAGCTGCAGATGACAATATTGTAAAGAAAGACTACTTAATGCTACCTCCTCAATATAGAATTATACCTAATTGATTTCTTTTTTTTACAAACATGGTATTTTTGTACACTGGAGATTTGAGTTGTATTTGAGGGCCAACATTAACAGAAAGGCTGTGGAAGTTGTGAGTATTGAGAAATGGTCATCGGTCTGTGTATGCCTCCTGGTCAGCCCTGCAACCATCTAGTCATTGTTTCCGCCTAATGCTGCGTTCACACCGGACGCAACAGACCCGAAACCGGCGACAGATTTCAATGTTATGTCTATGTAAAGGCGCGTTTCGCGCAACAAAATCATTCTGCGGCGCGAAACTGCGAAACCTGCGACGCGAAACTGCAAAACCTGCGACGCGAAACTGCGAAACCCGCGAAGAGACCCAGGGCGAAATTTCGCCAGAGTAGAACAATCTGAACTTTGCCAAAATTTCGCGGTGCGACAATCCATCAGGAGCCTGCTTTTGTGGGAAGTGTCGAGCTGACGACGTAGCCCCAGGGCGGGGCCATCAGAGGAAGTGTCTGTACGGTGTCTGTACGGAGCAATAAACACATCTGTGTTGGTTTATACAGACAAGAATACTAAACGGATCTAT
>JAVQKC010015961.1:0-35721 GCA_036025475.1 Philypnodon macrostomus
GAATCTGAAGAAGAGGTTAACACCTGGAATATGAGATACAATTTACAAAAGGTAATGCATGATTATATTTCAAAATAAAAAATAGCAAGTGTAATGCCTTCAACAGTTTGCGAGCCAAACAAACTCACCTCAGGCTCGGACTCCACTTTCTGCTGCGCGTGCAGGTTCAGGTTGGTTGTCATGCTGATGTAAGATCATTAGCGAGGTCTGCTTAAAACAAGGTTATACACAAACCAAACCGTATGAATGGTTTAAATGAGTTTATAACAATAACGTTAATGCATTAATTTTAGATACAATATGACAACCTAAATAACACATTAACAGAAGGCACAGTTGCAGCTGGGATTTCTGCAGCAGTGTCAGTGATGCACTCAGTGATGGGGTCAAAATTGGAAGTTGAAATTGTATGTACGCGTTGGTCTGAGTCTATCTGATTAACTATCAAAACCCCCCTTACCCCAAAAGCATCAAAACACGGAACAAAATGGAGAATCTGGCACTCAGCCAACAACTCCAGAGATGAATCCTTTTAAATAATAAATGATAAATAAAAACATGATTAAAATGATGATAAATAAATCATACATTGTTTGTTATAGGTACATTTTGGCCATATGAAGTTAGCAGGTAGCTATTCTGACCCGTTGCTGTCATCGGGATGGCAAAGGTAAAAGGGTCGAGTTCACTTTCAGCCTGTATCATTAGCGTCTGCTGCAGCTAGCCTCATACAAGTCCCACAAAGGCTGCTGCAGCAAAGCCGTGCCTCCGTGGATTTATCTTTACACGACACATGGGTGGGTTTGGGCTAAAACGGCTGTGCTGTCATACGACCACATCACAGATGTAGTGATCGCAGACTGACTCCCTTCATAGATCACAGAGCTGCGAGCAGGAAGAGAGCCTCGGCTACAGCTAAAGCTAACCGGGGCGATTAGCTGCGCGCTTTTAAAACCTCCACTAGCTTTCAGCTGTTTCAAATTCATGTCTGTCACTTACCTCTAATGAACGGTGTACGTAGAATTCCTTGTCTCGTCTGTTTTACAAATTATTTGTTTTGTTTTTCTCCCGGTAAAGGTCATAGTTCGTGACCCCGCTCTGCAGCGTGAATGTGTTTTTTCTGCTTCCTCCGCCGCGTGCGTCCCGCGTCGCCGCGCGCCTCCACCCCATCCTCCGCCACAGACACCGCTGACGTCATGTTGTCTCGGACAGTCCAGTCTGGGGTCTGGGACTAACCACAAGGACCATTAAACGTCTTGAGTCACAGTCAACTTCTATGAACATCTATCGTGGGCATTTTCCAGTGGCAACCATTGAGATACATGTGGCAACAGAAGGATACATGATGTTTCTACTGAAATACATGAGTTTGCGCTATCTACAAAAATTAAATACAGAAATAAATACAGAAATGAACCATAAGATGAAATCCCAATATGAGAGGTCCTCCAATCTCTTCAAAGCCCTCTCACAGGGTCTATTGCAGACTGCAGAGAGGCTAGCCTGGAATAGGGTTAAAGTTGTTTTGAAAAAAAGCAAAAGTGAGTGAAACAAAAAAGTAGGATTTGTGTTGTGTTGTATTGTGTTGTGTTGTATTGTGTTGTGTTGTGTTGTGTTGTGTTGTATTGTGTTGTGTTGTATTGTGTTGTGTTGTGTTGTATTGTGTTGTATTGTGTTGTGTTGTGTTGTCTTGTGTTGTATTGTGTTGTGTTGTGTTGTGTTGTGTTGAGGGATCGAATAATAAATGAAAAAAACTACTGTGGCACTAAAGCCTCCAGTAAAACCTAAAAATCAAGAAGAAAAACATTCACTAACGTTCCCAAACCAGGTGCCGACATTATTACCTACCTGTAGCAGAGTGGTTGTTGTTTGTTAAAGACATCTTTCCTTCTCATATTTTGTGGCTAATACTAATTCATGTATTATGGTCTTCACTCAAGTTGCCTCCATTTTGGAATTTAGAACTGTCTGTTTACAAACTGGGGGCTGTATTAAGTATATGGGGTTTTTATAACAAATAATCCCCCCCAAAAAATCCACAAATGTTTGAATTTGGTCGTTTTTATTAGTGGCATGGTCCATTACCCCCTATATCTGTCCACCCACACACAACATCTGCAGATTAACAGTTTTCCTGCCCCCCATCTCCCATTAAAATGTATAGGGCTATAGAATGTTGTGATGTCACCTGCAACCCAGCAATTATTAAAGAATTCTGGCCATCAACTTAATCATCATAATTGCTGTCGTCCCCAACAGCAATGTGTATATCGGCCAAATGCCCCCATAGTCTGCCACAAATGCTATGGCACCACCGGGCACCTTATTCAGACATGTGTGATTTCTAAGGGTTTTTATATTGTTAATGAGCAATTAAGAGGCCATGCCCCCAAACCCTAACAAATACTGGAACGGTGTATTTTACTTTTTTGATTTGTCTGGATGTTTGTGAAGAATGTTTTGTAAAATTCCCTAAAACTACATCTTTCACTCTATAGAGGGCGCTATATAAGAACCTGCCACCATATTGGTCAGATGTTTCAGGTTTGAGCCTAATCGGGCAAAGTATGTGTAAGATAGGGGCTGTCAAATGTACCTGACTTCACCATTTCAATCCAAAATGGCCGACTTCCTGTTTGTTGTAGGGTGGGGTCATAATAATATTTTATGTTGGGTACACTGTGGAGAATCACTATATCAAGTTTCATTGCTCTCTGACAATGTAAATGTGTCCAGAAACCAGTAGGCATTAATTAGTTAATTAATTAATTGTCATTAATTGTAGAAGTACCAAAATCAATCTGGTTCAGTGTCTTCAAGATATGTAACTGTCCAGAAAAGAAAAAATCTGGCAAAAACTTTTTGTGTTATTGTGTGCACAGCTTAAGGGCATTAATTAATGAATTACTTAATTAATATTTACAGTAGAAGCACCAAAATCAATCTAGTTTGGTGTCTTTATGATATGTACCTGTGTGTAAAATTTGAAAGTGATCTGGCAATCCGTTACACGCTACAATTTACAGACCCAAACGTAGGTGAATCCATAATATTGCAAAAACTCTTGTTTTGCCAGTATAATAATTATACCTAAACTTGATCCCTCTTGTAGAGATTAGACTATTAAAGATCTTGCTAGCTGTCATAACATATTCTTATGTGTATTGGGGGATGGGCAAAAGTTGCTTGTAACACAACAAAGTGGCGTGTAGCATGTAGGCCGTCTGAGGGCAGACTGATAATCTCTTGTCATGTTCGCCAGAACAGTATGCTTATCAGGAGCAGCACTTCACAGGCCCCTGACTGTGGCACAAACGGACAAAGAAATCACGCTGAATGGTTAGCTTCTTTCTTGTGTCTTGTCAGTGAGTGGGGTTTGAACTGCCAGAAGGACACATGTAGCACTCTAGCACAAAATATTACAACAGGAAGTGGACTCACATTTCCTACATGACAGGGAAGACACGGAGACTTCATTTTAATACTGACAATGGTTATATATGGGTTGCATCATTATTTGAACTACTATGAACACTTCTATACTTAGATTATGTGGTCAGGTTAGATTATGCGGTCAGTATACAGTAGGTGCGTTAAAAACTGTTTTCACTGAAAGCTACATTGTCAACAATAATACTGAGAAGGGCCACTCTCTGAGGGACTTTGAGATGCTACATAATCCAACCAAAGAAAAGCATTTAATATGTAACAACATATCTTTCCACTTCTCTATGTGGATATAATATAGAGGTACCCTAAGCGGAAAAAACAAAACAGATGCAACCAGACTTCTGGTGAAGCAAAATCAGTCACCTCAGCGAGTGGCCCTCCTCTGCATATATTGCAATGTGGCCCTCAGTAAAAAACACCACTGGTCTAAATAACATTGCAGATTCTTAACTTCATCATCATCATCATCATCCATTCATTCAGATATACTCATATTAAAATATTCAAGTTTTGGTCTGATTATATGTGTTTCGTGCCTTATGTAATAGCCTATAATGTAATTTCATAAAAGACGGCAAATTTAAAGCCTGCCTCACCTCCCAGCCCTTATTGGTAACGTAGTTAATATTTTTTATTCATATAATTAAAATTTTCCTTGAATTTAACGTCCTGCTGCTATTCATTTACAAGCATTATTTCCCATATTTTGAAAAAGAGGTCAAGACCCCTATAGCTGCTCCCAAAACACACACTGACCTCTTTTTTGGTGGGATTTTATCCAAGTTGGTGGGGCCAATTCAGATAAGATTTGATGTGTGGTTAGTCATCTGAGTAATTTTGTAATGTGTTGAAGGAGGCCACTGTACTAAATTTTCTACATTGCTGGCCCTTTGATAATGGCTGCCTTTGTTTAGGGTGATGCATCTGAATACACTATGTCCATAAACACATGCCATGCACCACCACTGATCTATCCACTAGCAGCACTAACCCGTGATGATCAGATGATATTTCAGGTTTGGCTGCATTCAATCCTGGATATGGCTGCAGCCTGTGACCTAAACCTACAAGTCTATAGCATATGGGTGGGATAATCGAATTAGTCCAGAATGAAAACAAAGCGCCTGGCCTCTGCTGCAGTCAACTGAGGTCACAGAGCAAAGTTATTGTTGAAAAATGACCCAAAAAAATCTGAGTATTAGTAATTACTTACTAATTCCATGCATAAGTAAAAAGTAGTTATCCAAATAATTACTGAAAAAGTATTTGGTGAGTACTGCATAAATATTTGAATGTACATCAGATGTTCTTTAGTTAATCAGACAGACCAAAAATATAAAATACATCAATTCACAATAAAAAGCTTTTGCAATAGGTAATGTAACGTGATCTACAGTGATTTATTCTGAGTCATGCAATAATAGTCAAAACACTAAAGCATTTAAATCAGCACCACAAATGGATATTAGCTGTTTCTGTTGGATGTAACTGTTGCTTCTTTCAGTAAGTATACATCTGAAACGGCCAAGAATCTTAATTTATACTTTCTGCTAGATGTGTTTGGTTCAACATATGGGCAAAAAGAGGTCAACTGGAAAGAATCCATCACATTGCATGGAAAACCGAAAACAGCCTGCTAAAACGGCTTCATCATCCATCATTTATCTCTCTCAGATGATTGTGAGGGGACAGAAGTAAGTAAACACAGGGCTATATGTTAAGGGTATAGCTGCATAAAATGTATTGAATTGTATAGATATAACCCCAATCTCCACAAAAATCACAAGAAACTAAATACATTGTAATACAGTTGTGGACAGAGAAAACAGTCTTGATTTGGTCCAGGTTTGGGAGTGGTTTATCCCTGGTTTAGTTCTGGTTTATCCGTAGTCTTGGTTTAGATGTGGTTGAGCGCTTGTTTAGTTCTAAAACAGGTAAGCCTTGTCTAAACACACCACCACTGGCCGAGTATAGATAAGATAGAAGAGCTCTCTTGACATAGTGGCCTACTTGGTAATACCTCTGCCTCCTCCTCTAGACAGCCTATGACATAATATACAAGCACAGATACATACCAGGACATCAGCTGCATCGGCGAGGTTATATAAGCTAATGTGTCTGTGCATTCAGCGCATAACACTACCATAGGGAATAGGGAGATGGGAGGGGTTAGATGGGCCCGAGCAAATGCGGGGGGGTTAAGTGAGAGGGAAGAATGGAGACAGAGCGAACCAGGGTCACAAAAAGAGAGGCCCAGAGGGGAACTCGGGCTGCTGGGAGAGACTTTGGAAGGTCACCTCTGCTCCCCCCTAAAGGAGCCCCATGCATGCAGCCCCGACATGCATTATTCTCGACCAGGCAAGCACCACAGAGCAACAAGATATAGGCTAAGTCACATGGGGCTAAGGCTAACCTGCATTTAAACGCTGTTACATCACTTAGGCGATCGGTAAATCCACTTACTTCCGCTCTCTCAATACATTTACTGCAGTACATGTTTAGTCTGCTGTGCTGATGCCGGATAATACAAAGTGTACCAATGCCTGAAATGCAAGGAGTGATTGCGGGGCAGGTCTGGCTGGCACACACAAACTGGCATGCATTTAGTTATAGCTGGATAGCGGTGCATTTGTCCAAGGGTAATAATCAACCCGGTGGAGAGAACATTGAGATTTAAACTGATGGCTAATCATTAATGAATAATAGGTATCCAGTGCCAAGCAAGCTGATATGACTGTACATAAACTCGGGCCAACCTGCCACTATAGATTACTGTACACAGTCCCAGTATATAAATAGGGCTATGCCATCGTTTTTATTTATAGAGTGGTGTTATTTATGTTTATTTTATATGATGTGGCAAGCAACTCTGTACCATTCAGTGTGAATGTCATGCAGACTTGTGCCATATGTAATTATAAGAGCTTTAATAGATTTTGTGTATACGTTGATAATAACGTTTTTTTTCTTTCTGGCAACTGTGACAAGCATTCTTCTATGGTCACTAGCCAAATATGATTTTCACTAGCCACTTGTATAGTACAATGTATAGTACTAGTATATGTTAAGAGTTACTCAAATGAAAGTATGCTAAAACTCGGTATATATAATAAGTATACTTAACAATTCTCTATACAATGACAGATAGTCATGAAAATTTCAGAAAAAGCATTTAGATACAGGAAATATTGTAAAGTAGGAATTCTTCATTCTTTTTCATATGTTACAATTTGGGCTGCTCACATTACAATGAGAAACTGTAGGTTCTTAATCAGGGGGCAAGTGGCTAGTGTGTTCAATGTGTTACTAGCCAAAACTGAACAGGTTGGCTAGTATTAATGTGAAGCCCTGTTGACATATTCCAAATGTTTATTAATGTATTAACCTATGTTTTGATACAGTTTAAATCTGCCAAAGAAATATTTGAGCTGTCAGTTTGATTATTTCAACAGTAGTATTACCATATTACTGTTAAACTCACTTACTATCTGCACAGAGCAGAAAATATAACTGTGAAATGAATGTGACTGAGAAAATCAAGGCCCTGAAAAGGCTTTGCGCAAAGTACTTATAGTGAGTGATTTAATTATTACACTAAAGCAAAGAGGCGACCGAGGTATTCGCACGTATACAGCAGCTGTAACCATAGTATGTCGAAATCTGCTGTGCTCATGGTGCCCTGTGTTGTTCTCACTGGGATTTTCACATGGACCGAGTCAATAATAATATCGTCTGCAGTCACTCGGGGCTATGCTTCAGTTCAGCAGTCGTTATTTGACTTTCTTTGGCAACATTTGGTAGTTTCCTTTCAGTCCGCTACACAGTACAGTATTCCTGCTGAGACAACTGCTTAACTAATGTTGCCTTTGAATATTTGCCAGGACTACACTTAATGCCCCACTGCATTAAGTGGGCACCTTAAAAAGACCACCACTCTGTGAAACCCAGTCCGATTTCTTTCAGCATGTCAGTCCCGAAACTATCAGAGATGCCCGATAAACAACTGAGCGAACAATAATTATTTCAGCTTTAAAAAGGAATTTCCCACAGTTCAGCTGGTAGCCTATATGGGCTGCAGTTGAAGAGACAATTGTCAGTCAACAGCAAAGCATTGTCCCATGTAGGGGTGATGGTAATGATTCTGTAATTACACTATGACTATTGTAATCCCAGTGAAACCAACACAAGGATGCACAATGCACGCTTCAGAGCAAACTCCCTTCACATATCATATCAAAATATGCACAAATTACTGATACTGAAGTTTCTGTCATTGCACATTAAATTCGCTGAAAGGTGGGCTGTGACTTAGAGACCACAGCCCGCAGGTGGTCCCTACTGTCTGTACATTATGAGTCTATTGTTGTTGCTGATAATTATCGATCCACTTATCTTCCCGTGTCTCTATCAACGTGCACGTGAGCATGCGAGAGTGGACTGGGCGCGCGCCACGGTGCAGCAGGCATAAATCCAAGTTCGGGCCCTGACCACCACTATGGAGCAAGCACATTAGCACAAAAAGCACGGGTTAGCGGCTCCTATTAAGGCGCTATTGCTGTATAATTGACAATGATTACTAAGCAGCGGGATACGTCAACAATCGTGGCGAAATGGCTTCATACCAAGATTGGAGGCAGCCACCCCGCGCCGTGCTGTACAACCGTGTGTGTGTGTGTGTGTGTGTGTGTGTGTGTGTGTCTCCTTGCTTGGCTTGCTGATCTGATCTGTCAAACCAACAACACACAGGCTACGTCCAGAGGCTAGCACCGCCAAACTACTGCATGCACACCGGCCAGAGAGCGTCCCACTTACCGTCGGTTAGCGGTCTGGACCCAGTCTGGTGGTTCGGATATCGCAGGGAGAATGGAGGCGGAAAGAGGGAGAAAGTTAGCACGGCTCCTCATGGGGTTGTGCACAAGTGTAGCAGGCTATACGTCCACTCCAAGCGCCGTTCCCTCCACCAAGAAGGTGCTGCTGCTGCCCGTCTCGTACCGTCTAAATAATCACGAAACAGTCACCAGCGCTTTCGCGTCCAACAAATCTGCAGTGTGGAAAAAAATACAGTTTTGTCCCCCTTTCTTCCACTGTGTTCAGTCGCGTTTGGATGTGGTGTTGCAACGACAGGGGGTTCGAAGCAAAAAGAAATACTACACGCTCGCTCCTCCCTCCGCATATGTACTGTACAGTAAGGGCCGGGGATAGCTCGTATTAAAAACTATACCGCTCTCTACAGGACCACCACTGTAAAGCACGCACCTCAGCCTATACCAGCAGGCACATGTTGGCTCGGGCAGACCTGGATATGCGGATCCCTTGCTTATTTATTGACTCGATTACGCCCCTCCACCGTCATTCCTCTTTTTTGTCAGTGACATGGGTGCCTTTTTAGATTGCGTCAGGGAACACCGCGCTCCCGTACAGTGGTAGTAGTAATAGTAGTAGTGGTAGTAGTAGTAGTTGTTGTTATAGTAGAGGGAGATGCCAAAACCTGGAGTGCAGTTATGACTAGGCCTCAGTACAAATGTTAAATGAATGGACTATGCAGAAATGTAACAGGGCGATATCACAATGTATGTATGTATGTATGTATGTATGTATGTATAGCACCAATGTTAAGTATACACATTAATATATGGCTTATATGTAATTAAACAATTTCAAAGGAAAATAATACACAATCATATGCATTGATTAAACACATGATTTCTATATAATGCAACAGAATACTCATTATTCCATTGTACAGTTAATATTACGCCACTCCTACTCCATCAAAATGTTCACCCGCTGCCCATTATATTCCACCTACGTGCCATGCTGCAACAGTGCTCATCTGCATTCTACACTAAACCTGTCAGATGGCATAATGTTATACGATATGTTGGTGTAAAATCAGTGCAAGATCAGGAGCAAAATAATACAACAGCTAGCAGCAACAATGCAAAAACAATCATTAAAAAGTGGGATAGCGATGCCCTAGATACCAACTGTACCAGTCTGCACAAAGTCATTAGAGTCACAACCAGGTACCATAGACTAGTTGGAATTTTGGAGCCTGAAGGAAAAAGACTCTGGTACTGGCCCAAAAACGAATGGCTTTCACCTTGACTCAAGGTCATTTCTATTTCTGGCAACTCTAGTCCCAAATAATGTTAAGCAACCTGGGCTAAACTTTGACCTAATTGTTTGTAACACCAGCTAAATTTGTACAGTTGCTGGACACCATATTAGATTGACCTTGTACCAAATAAAGTTATGTTCCTATTTAATAACTGCCACCCTGTTTCATTTTTGTCACTTTGTGCATTGAGAATTGATCTTCAGCATAGCTCAATAATTAATTAACCAAGTAATTTAACCATAAATTACAGAATCTATTGGCTCAATTTTGTGAGCTCACAAGCAGGACAATAGTTCTACCTAATAAAGTGGCCAGTGAGGGTGTTTCCAACATCTATAAAACCTACAGTACATTATTTTTAGTCTTTTAACCTACACAACAATTATATATTAATCAAAATCAAAATGATTCATTATGTACATTGTGGTTCACTGTAAGACAATAAATTAGTGTCTATCACCATGAAATTGCTTTGGGAAAATGATAAAAGGCACTTCTTTTGAACAGCAGTAGAAAACTGAGTCCTATTTACATGCATTTGCTAAAATTACCATAATTGCCTCCAATGGGCGACACACTGACAATGATGCAGGCAAAGTCTAGATGTCAGTGTTGCATGGGCATATCAAAATGTGATTTATTTGTATTCATTGCCCCATTTCTTTTCACCACTGAATTCTAAAGTCATGAGTGTAGAAAGAATACACTGACAGGTGTGTCCGGGCTTCACAGTGTTGGTCTAAAAATTCAGAAGATGACTACACTGTAAAACAGTAAAGTTCACTTTACTCAAAATAAGTGGGGATACCAACTGTCACAAATCATTTTATAAACTAAAAATACTAAGGTTCATGTTATCTCTTTATGAGGAGGCTACAAAAATTCAGCCATAACTAGGTCTTTGCTGTCGTCCCCGTGTCAGACGTGTGATTTCTAAGGGTTTTTATATTGTTAACAAGCAATCAAGAGATCCCGCCCCAAAACCATGACAAACATAGGAAGGGCCTGTTTGACTTTTTTGATTTGTCTGGATGTTTGTGAAAAATGTTTTTGCCAAATTTCCCAAAAACTAGATTCTTGAGAATGTAGTAGGGAATTTTACAACATTTTTCAAAAACATTCTTCACAAACATCCAGACAAATAAAAAAAATCCCTTCCCATGTTTGTCATGGTTTGGGGGTGAGACCTCTTAATTGCTCATTAACAAGATTAAAACCCTTAGAAATCACACAATGTCTGATTAAGGTGCCCGTTGGGCAGACATATGGGGCTGTTTCGCCGATATACACCTTGCTGTCGGGGACGGTTTAAGGGAATATAGGCAAATTATAATAACTAACTATTTAGGGGCAACAGTGTTAGTTGGCTGAGTCGTCGGTCAAAAACCAAAGATTGGGGGTTTGATTGCTGCTCTAACCTGTGCTTATGGCCTAGGGCAGGGGTGGGCAAACTGCAGCCCAGGGGCCACATGCGGCCCTTTGGGCTTTTTAATCCGGCCCGCCAAGCATTTTTTCATATTTTTCAAATGATAAAATATTGGCAATTTATCACTCACATTGACTCCACATCGACATTTGTTTTCACTGAGGTCTGATCGAAGGCTCATTTGTCAAGAAATGGTTTCAGTTTACAAAGAATACAATATCAGCCGGCCCACTTGGCACATTTTTAAACCCCATGTGGCCTTTGAGTCAAAAAGCTTGCCCACCCCTGGCCTAGGGCAATGCACTTCCACCATGCCAATGTATAATTAATGTCTTAGTGTGACTGGCAGCCTATGTTCGGTGGTGGTGGCAATGGCACCAGAGGGCTGTGGCTACAAAGGTTAAGTACAATATTATTAGGATTTGCTTTTGTGTTTTACAGTGTATAATAACTAACGTTCTCCAAGATAACATGAAAAATGCATTTTGTCTTGTCTAATTTAGCTTCCAAATATGCAGGAGGGGGCGGGGAGTCCCCAACTGTGTGACTGGCAGTTTCCGAGTTGGGCCCAGCATGTGTGACATTTAGGTTGGATAGTTTTCAATGGCGGCAAAGAAGCTGTGAAACCGTGGGCGAAGCTAAAGACTTGACTGAAAATGCCACTGTCACTTACATAAAAGGATTTGGTCGCTACGCCATTTAGGGATATGTAAACCTATTTATTTGTGTCAAAAATTGCATTTAATTAGCTCAGTGTGTTGTTGTATTGTCATAATATCATAATATTCTACTGTACCTTAAACACCCTATTTAAAAGGCTTGAGTTTGGGGCTCTCATCCTTTAATCAAGTCAATGGAATACAAATTACCAAGCAATACTAATTACTAGAAAAAGTAATTACTAATCACTTTCCCACAGTTCCGCAGATAACACAAACATATTACAGACCATTAGAGGCAACCCTTAATAATCTTGTCCTGCCATTGTCTAAAACCGAACAGAAACTCTATGAATTATCATAGAGCCAATTATCATAATACAGCATATAGGCCTAGTATAATATATATATAACCTGTGATCTGACAAGACCTCTGGGGACTGGGACACTGGGTCGGTGCACTCATTCTTTCAATTCTAGTTTTTTGACAAAAGACACAAGGGCTAAAGGAAGCGTCATTCACCCAACAACAACACAGCTCCAACTTTCCATAAAAGTTCGATTGTTTTCAATTATTAATTTATAAGATACCCTGGGGGAATTCATCAATCCTACAAGAGCTGGAGGAAGATTTATGGGATGTCTGGTTTGAAATGCATGGGCAGAAATATGAACGACTAGTCAGCGTGGACAGACGATGTAATTACCGGATGTATATGGATCTATTCCCACCGCAAACCGGACACAACCCTCCAGCATCTGTAACACCCAACCTCTTCATCTTTGGACTTAGTGAAGCTCCTTATCTGGTTTAAACAGGACAGGGTGTGCTACTTCTGAGCTCGTAATTGCTAGTACAGTGCCATTAAATCTGCTTCTGCCATGTTGCTTTCAATCCAATCCAAGCGGTTAATGGACTATGTGGCGCCTTCCTTCTCCTTCGTCGGCACCCAAAGCTCTTTACACCGATATGGTGTTTGCAAACTGTATAGGCAATGGTTGGTGGCCTGACCTAAAAGAAATGTAGTTTACTGTTACTTTGGTTTTTATAGTCACCATCCTTATCATAGGCAGAAATGTGATTTGATGTGTGTTTTTTAGCATTACATTATATAAATATATATTTTTTTTACACTTTTTGTGGTAGACTAGAACATGGCTTTGGAAAAAGGAAAGATGAGTGCTGCCAGTGAGCAGATAGGGAACATTAGCAAATTGGGGAATCAGAAACCCTAAAGGCAGAATTGGAGTACAGTGTCATTAATCTATGTCCGCCATGTTACAAGTGCTAAATGGACCATGTGGCACCTAAAGCACCTAAAGCTCTTTACCTTGGCTATTTCTTTTGATTTGATGTTTGCAAACTATATGAGCAATTGTTAGCGCTCTGTAGATTCCATACTGCAAAACCACTATATGTACAATACGCCTATAGTCAGACCTACCATCCGACACATGACCAAAATATAGGCCCATTTTTACTAATGTATATTTTCAGTCCCGTAAATGAAATATGTCCAATGTACAAATTAAACACGGCCTGCTTGTTACAGTGGCTGTCCCGTTGTACATTGTCCCCTCTGCTGCAAACATTAAGATCAGGCCGGGGCACTGGAGCGTTGCGGTGAGCTCGAGTTCAGGAGTTCGTAGGCTGAATTTACCCCAAGCGTAGTCTAAGATGATTTAAATCTCACTTATTAAAGTCGACTTCTGGGGGATAAGGATTGTTAGCAGTCTACACATCAATGACTGACTTTATACACTAAAACAATTATAATAGAAGTAACATAATCTTATTGTTTACTTATATGAACCATTGTTTGTATGAATTAATGATAATGAATGAAATTGATAACTTGAAATTGTCCATCCTACTGGAATTTTTAACTCCAGAGAACCAAATAATATAAACAGCACTATATCAAAGTAGACTACTATAAAACAAATAATAATGTAAATGCATATGGTTAATTTATTGAGTTTTCGGTAAAAAGTGAGTTCATAGTGGTTTGTCAGGAATGAACTTTTATGTGAAATTTGTTAAAAAATTTAAAATGTGAGGTGAGATTTAAGATATAATTTATAGGTTATATTACATTTTAGTAACATTCTGTAACTTCCTAGTGGGGCTGGGGACTGGCGCAAAGAGTTCATTTGGGCCACTCCTGTCTGGATTAACAAATATATCAACTAAACACATCATCATTTGTTTGTTCAACTATGTGCAGTTCATATTTGTACACAAAACTAAAAAACTGTAGAACTTTTTCATTTCTATACAGCACACGAGTGGGCTTTAAAGGGACATCCGTGTTTTAGTGCGCCTCTGATGTGTAGCACGAGTTCAAAATTGGATTTAAATTTACTAACAGACATCTGGCGGTCCTCTCCAACAGATAAAAAAACGCATGCAACCGGTCTGCTTTGAAGAAAGGGCTTTAGCTGCATACAAAGTTAACCAAATTTGATCCCATGTCTAAATCCTACTAACCCCAGTAGGCACATTAAACTATAAAAAACTAAGTAGCCTCAACAGAATCGCATTGTTTGTATTTAACATAAAGCAGGCTTGATTAGACAGTTAGGTCTAAATCCAATAGTGGGTAATATGCTTAACCTTTCCTCCTACTTAGTAATGTAGTAGTCCTTTCAAGAAATACTTTATTTATTATTTTACTTTTACTCAAGAGCCATTACTTGGATGACTATTCTGTATTGAGTTAAAATTTAGACCACATCTGGTTTCATTAGTATATTAGACTAGTCACATCCCTAAATCTCCATGACAAGGATCTTGAATATTAAGAAGCCGCTCCAATCCCATTTTCCATAGGGCCGTAAATGTATAGTTTATTTCCCAATCATCCCATACGTAGATCGGCATGAATCCTTTTGTCCAAATGCAAACAAGTGAGAGTTAATCTAACAAATGGCTGTCAGTAGCTGATACCAGAGAGGCTCAGCTCTGAATAATGGATCACTCCCATCTGTAGCCTGTCCCCTGCTGTAATGGCAACACTAGCCAATCCAGTCCATGATGAAGTTTTGTGTTGATTAAACTTAGCATGTTGCTCTCTGCTTTATACAGACCCCACTGTGTTAAAGGTTATGTGGTAATGCATTATTGAGCTACTAAACTAACTTTGACTTTGGTTTTAGAAGTCAAACAGAAGAACGTGGCTGGATACTAAGAGTGTTGTGGAGGCTTGTTGTCGTAAATGTATGTAGAAAGGACATATGTAATCTATCAAATGTAACTAGGATTTTAATACTGAAGAAATTTTGTTTTTTATAGTTTTTTTGATCTTTTCCAGTTTTGGGGGAACGTGCTACTTTTACTCAAGGGAGAATTTATTATTGTTTTGTCTTTGTTTTTTAAGTATGTATGTCTAGATATGCACATTTTGAGAGAACATGTTATCCATGTATTACACTGTTGTCCATAAAGTTGGAATAAAACCCATATGCACCTTATTCCTTCCTTATTATTATTCACCTGCTCCTCAGAGTTCACAGGAAGTAGCCCGAGATCTGACTGAAGAGTGGGATGTCTTGCCTATAGTCAACATCAACAAGCTTGTGGACAGTATGCCATGACATCCTGAGGCATTGATCTGTGTCATGGGCGGCCATACTCTATATTAGTGACATATGAAAGAGTAATAATGGACATTCTTATGCATGAACATGAGTTTTCTGCCAAGGTTGAAGAATTGAAACAAAATATTATTATATTCCTAATTCAGTTTGGTCTGAATACACATTTTACAAAGTTTCAGTTTGGTCTCATTTTGACTGTGCTATGATTGAGCAATAATGTTTTAAAAAGATATGCACTTTATCTTATCAAGAATAAATCACATTGACACAATCATTTCATGAGAAGAGGTAAAAACAACTTTATGGGCAACAGTGTATGTTCTAAGACAGCACAAAGCACTAACATTGCAATTTATATTTCTGTTACTTTTTTACTTGGTTTATTGCTCTGGCTTTAAACCTACTGCAAGACATAAAACACACAGAATGAAATTTAACTGGATGCACATTAGTCAGTATATAACAGGTTTTATTGTGGAAATAGTGCGTACCTTAAAAGTGTTTTACTGTGTAGCTTTCAGCTTCAAATATTTTGTAATACAATATTTATGAGTTTATTTACGTTTTCGTGGGTATAAGGAGCTGATTTGTGCCAGTACTGGTCGACCCACAATCAATGTGGTCACAAAAGACCACAATCATTTCCTGCAATGTTCTTTTGCATAAGTTTAATAGCTATAGCACATAGGGTAGAGAAGAAAAATATCTCCCAATCCCTTGACATGTATATTTGTTTTTGTTCATTGGGCTGTGGTATAGTGAACATGTAAAGGAAAAAATAATTATATAGATTCATGAGCCATTAAATATTTATTATAACAGTTCTCTTTGTACCATGGATAAGATGATTTGTAAGTTGTTTTTTTTTTAAAGTAATTTCTATGTGACTTTATGCATTGATCAGATTATTTTTTATTGTTTAGTTGAATTTACTTATGAATTACTTTTCTTTCAATTTAACATAAAATACAAATAATATTTTATCTGTTATATTTGCTTTGTTCAAAATTACTACAAAATACTCGCACTTGAGCTTTGGCAAATTTAAGTCTATGTTTGTGTGGCCAGTTTCTATTTAAATACAGTGGGGGCAAATGTTGGGGCTAAGACTCTTGGGCCAGACAAGTGTTCACCATTTTACCCAGTAATCCTGTTTCGACACAGGTCAGAAGGTAATCCGCAGAGTATGTCTCCTTAATGCTCATCTGTCATTGTATTACACCCATTAACTAATTTCCCCAAACTCACATGTACCCGTCCCATAGTAAAGCAATGTCGAAGAAGCATTTTCATCACTCATCTGGTCTAAACCGAGACTAAAACAGGTTTAAAATCGGACTAGACTAGCCTAGACATAATCAGAATTAAACCAGGACTAAACAGGGTCTAAACAAGTAAACAATGACTTAACCAATTCTAAACCAAGTCTAAACAAGGCCTATAGCTAACATGTAACAGTTTATCTTAGATAGATGTTGAGGTAGAATGATTTGAAGTGTAAAACTTCTGCAGCCTGCTCTTTACAGCCGTTGATATGTCACAGCAATTAGAGATAAATGTCAAACTGGATTATGTGCGCCGGAAGAGGCCCCTACATTAACGCTTTGCATTAGTTTCATTATCATTTCATTATTTTGCCTACCGGTAATTACCACATTTTGGGGAGCTTCTCTGGGACTTATCGGCACATGAAGCTATCACCGAAAAGAAAAAAGAAAAGAGAGATTGGTTTTGACACATTTTGGGCTGTTTAATGAAGTGAGGGGAATCTACACACACAAACTCCACAGACAGAAATGAATGTAGTTCATGTGGGCCAGCTCTAGCCTTTGTGTGGCCCTGAGCAGAATTTGACTTGAGGCCCCCACCAGTGTGAGACACAAGATATCCGATTAACATCCCAGAACTTGGACATTGACACAGCTGTTGATAAAAGCATTATTGGCTAAAATATTAGCATTACATGAAAGGGGGGCCTGGGGGTTTAAGAGTTTTTTATGTCCATATCTCCATGAATATGATATGATATACTGATTTGAAGATCATAAGCGAATGCAAAACTTCACATGAAAACAGATCCCATTTCCTTGTCAATGACTCAGATTCACATTCATTTTACCTTTGCCTTCTCTGTGCATCTCAAACCATCGGATTTTATTTCCAAAACATTCACGTTATTCTCTTTCAAGGTCAGGCATTTCAGTATAGTATACAAAATCACAACTTTAATCTTAATTTGATTACTATAATGCCTTAAATGAACTAGAAATGTTATGTACCAGGTCAGCTGGGGTGAGAAAATATCAAGTCTGAGGTCACATCTGAAGTCTAGACTCCAATGTTTTTACTCATCTATTCACACATTTTTATGAATATATTATTTGGAGGAATGCACACATCCACAAATGTTTCCAACTGGTCTGTGGTCTCTAATGTAACTTATGTTATTTCCCAGTCCTGGCCAGTATGTGTCTTGTGCATTAGCCTGGCAAGCTAGACGTGAGTTCTCTGTATATTTTATACAGTCTGGTGACCCTCCCATTGGCGGAGACATCCCCACATTACAAAATTCTCCGGGCAGCCAGATTGGTTGATCTGCAGTGATTCATCCAAGATGGCGCACGGGAGCATCAAGAGTTTCATCGTCGTCATAAGGTTTCACAGCAATAACAATATTTATTTCTTTTTATTGCACGCCATGTTGACTTTTTACTGTTTACTTCTGCCAATGTCCTTCCATTTCACTGGCGTCTTCGTGCGGTTCGCCCCGCCTGAGAAATCAATTGATACTAGTGAGTTACCAGACACAAAGCTGGTACAGTGGAGAGTCTTGCCAGGCTACTTGTGCATGTGTATATTTGAGGGAATGAGTGCGGTCGGACCACAAGATTGGATGATGCAGTCGATCTGTCACTTCTGTCTGGGTCTGACTCCAAATACACAGAAAAGACCAACCATTTATTCATCAATGTAGTTTTAATGGTGAGAAAACAGCAATGGGGAGTGACTGGATATTTTTACTTAAGTACATTTTAAAATAAATAAATATTAAATAAAAAACAATGGTGCCCCAGCGAGCCCCCGGAGAGACCTCAGCGAGCCCCCGGCGAACCCCAGCAAGCCCCCGGCGAGCCCAAGCAGTGTGTATTTGTTGACCATGTCATATACAAACTTTGCAAACGTCACTTCCTTGTTAACCATCAGCTGTGTGCTTGCATGTGTGGCTTTTTAGCTTCATGTCCAGTGTTTCTGAACAGTTTACGATTCATCGATAAACTCCACATTTGAAATTCAATGCAGTCAACGAGAGAACAAACATCTTTGTACAGAATAAGAAAAGAGTTAGTGGCGGCTGGCCAGACTAGATGTAAGGCCAGTGTGGAGCAAGACAAGCTAGTGTACTGTAGCTCAAATTGCTGAAAAAGTTAATAATACATAGATGAATATACAGCACACCACAGTTTTGGGTATGGTGCAATGTTATGACTACCAACATTAGGGCGGTGGGGTGGTCAAAGTGTGTTGCCTGATCTTGTACTGATGGATTTCACTGATATTTCATTGCTTCCTCTTCTTTTATAGCCCATTATTTAATAATAAGTGTGTATGCTCTTGAGTTTTCTTTACATTGAGCTTTGCCCTGAGCCTTACCTTCCAGATAGCTCATTTCCAAAGCAATGTTACTGTTGAATATAGCCCTACATACAAAGTACATAGTGATACGGTATGGGTCAGTACAGCGCACATACCAAAACAGACACAGTGAGCCCATTTAGTTTGCGATTTCACCCCCATCTGTTGGTTTGTGGTTGCTAAACTGTGAGGCAAATGCAGTTGATTGGGCAAGTCAAAATTCACTGGTATTTGTATTTTTAAATCATATCCAACAAATTGCTTTAAGTCTGTAGTTAATATGGTATGGACCAGGACAATTAGCCCAGCCTGTACACGATGTTTGGTGTTTATTGTTGTTGCTTATGGTAACAGGTTTGTGGAAATACTGTACAGACTCACAGTCGACATGCGAACCAAGACCAGGGATCATCACCATATATTCTTGTACTGAACTGAACTGCACCATACAACTTGGTGGGAACAAGGCCTGTGTAATATTATAGAAAGAATAACAGACATAATAAAAAACAGAGTAAGTTATGTCAGAAATCCCAATGTTTTTAGTCATGTTGAGTCACTTCTTGAAATACACTCACTGGTCACTTTATTAGGTAGACTGTGCACCTAAAAAGTCAGAGAGAGTCTTTTGCAGACCCTCTGATTTTCTGATTTATCTTCTATATCAAAAATGTTCCTACGTTTGTTCCTACGTTAATATTCCACCTGGTAGCAACAACTACACTATAATCAAAATGTAAATAAAAATGTATGGTTAGTTTGTGGCTTGTGGTATTTCAGAGAAACATGTAAAGACTATAGTTGTATTCAGCTTTTGTATGCTAAATATACTGAATGAAGTGTGAACTAAACTTAACAGCTTTGTGTGGCACCACAGTCGCACATACAGTACAGTGACACTAAAAATACGCATTTGTAATCACAACTGCATATAGCTCAGATATCACACTGTATAGAAGCCAAGATTTAATCTGTGCCACTTCAGTGTACAGCCACTGGATAATACACTACACTGATGTACACAGCAGTTATCTGTGTCCTTAACATGTCTAAACAAAGTAAAGTTCCAGATGAAGAGAAGACTGAAAGTTCAAATGTATGTAATGCAGATTATTTGTTAATTTTGCTAGTTAGAACTCAAATAAGGAACGAATACCATCTGTATCTAGAGAATTCTGAAGAGGGTAGATACCAATACAAGATCTGATGCTTGCTGCATGTTTAATATTCAGTAAACTAGCCTATTGCTTCAAAGTTTGACTGCCTAGTGTGTTGCCAGAATTTGTTTGTGTTGAATTATGCATACCAATAACCAACATAACATCATTAAGCCACACCTGTCCAGAATGCACAATCACACAGAATTGATCGCTGGACAGGAGGGACCTCTGCACTTTCTATTGAAGCTACACAACAGAAAAGCCTTTTATTCTTTTTTCTTTTGAGCATAATAGGCTACAACCCCACATCCACCTAGAGCCCTGGTATCTGAGCACAGCTGCACTATGGGAAAAAAAATATATAAAAAAATTAAAAGAGCTGTGCCCCATATTGCTGCCTCATATATTGCCCCTCACCTCATATTGCTGTGCCCCATATTGCCCCTCACCTCACATGACGCTCTCTCAGCGGGCATCCGGACTTTCATATGGCAGGGCATCCATCAATAGCAGCTCACAATGCGCTCACGTATCCACAGCAACGTAAACAACACTACCGATAGTGTTATCTGTGTTCACTAAATAAAGGAGGACAGCCAAATAAAAAGCTGAATTAAAATTGATCCATTGTTTGTGAAAGTCTTTATCCCTCCTTGCTACATGCTTCAGACAGGTTTATTTGTTGATGTAGTCCAGGGGAATCCTCGGTGCGCTGGAGCCGTGACTGACGTGAGGGACTGAAATAGTCAGTTTAGTCAAGGGTATAATAGACTTGTTACACTACTGTGAAGTGCAATGCAAAGCAGCGCAATCATGAGACACAGTTATTCCAAAAATAACAATAAAAGCTACAGTGGCTCAGATGGTAAAGCAAGTGGTCCACTAACCTATAAGTTGTCGGTTCAATTCCTGTTCCAACCAGTGCATGCTACTGTTGTGTCCTTGAGCACTTGGTTACTTGATGCCCATGAATGTAAAAAAATATATATTCAACTTCAACAATGATAATAACTGGTTCCCTGCAATCATATTGTACAAAATATTGATATGTCTTTAAATAGGATTGTCCATTAACATGAAGCTTCATTATTAGCCATTTCTTCAGCTCTTTATGACCATGAATGACAAATGCCTAACATGTTTAAGTCATGTATAAATGCAATTAGAGACAAAGACCCACACAGAGACTCAAGGTTTGATCCAATCATACCTTTGAGTGGTCCTCATCTCTTTTCAAGGAGCTTCACAAGTGTCATCGTGATGGCCTGTGTTATGGCTCAGGGGCTGCCCTGCATTCTAATGTAACGGTTTGATACAATGTACACAGCCCCCAGAATCCCCCCCTGCACACTGGCTTTATGGTGCCAAGCGGGGTGCCATCTCACACATTCAACCCCGTCACATGAGAGTGGTGGCCACATGTGGGGAGAAAGCTTGATAACATACAATTGAGGTTAAATTTGTGAGCATACGTCTGTCAGTGTTCAAATTAATCCAAGACTCCTTTCCCTCTGCAATGCGTCAGGATAATCCCACATGCAAAAATTCCTGGCAGATTTTACAAGGTCTGTATGTTCAGGGAAAAAAGAGAAACGCGTTAGAGACACATGCCAACCATTCTGCCTGGAGGACCGAAAATCTCAAGTCCCTATATTTCAGTCCAGTCCTAGTGTGTGTAGAAAGAGGAAATGTGTGAAAATCACGTTTTAATTAAAGCTACATTTTTTTCACTTGTGGAAAATAATCAGTTTGAAAAAACATTTAATTTTCACACCCTCAGAAAGAAAGAGCTTGAACTGATGAAGCTGGCCTTGGCTTTTGTGTGGAAAGACTTGATAGAAAAAAGCAATTACAATTCCCTGTTCAAGAATTTGTGAGTTTGTGATTGTTAGCCTAGTAATAGATGCATTGATTTCTCTGTTGATACAAATACATCCAAATGACATATACATACACTGTCAATTAATTTAGCTATAGAGTGCAAATCATAATCAGAGAGACCCAAGTTCTCCACAATCTGTTTCCAAAGCCAAAAATATATATATTTAAAAAATTGACAGTATACTGGAAAAATCACCAGAGGTAATACTTTCTACCGTATATACCGAGCAAAGAGTCCAGGGCTTGTTAATACAGTGCTAATGCTGCTCCCAAAAGACAATACCCACAACATGTTCTGCTTTGCTCTTGCTTCATGCTACAAGCGAAAAGCACAGAGGAGCACACAGGGAGACATAAATAAAATCTACTATGTTTGTACAAGAAGTAAATACAGGCTCAAAAATATTTTTAGGAAAGGGTAAATACTGTAAATATTGCACATTTACATGATCAAACTAGAGGTAAACAAAATGCATTCACAATGCTTAAAAAACAATCTATATCCCCTTTAGAAATGAGCTATACTGCATGTTTGAGCACATAGATGCAGTAAAGGACCCATTTTGTATGCAGAAAATGTAAATAGCTCATCATATTCACATCAACACTCCAAAAAACAAGGTGGCTTCTTCACGGTTGTACGGCATCGCCGGGATCAAAGCAGTACTTCACCGGTGAGTGGAGATTGGTGCTGCAGGTGCCGAGGATATTCCCCAGTATGGAGGCTTATAAGTCCCACTCGATATTCATGGTCAAAGACAAACAGGATGAGCGCGTGTCCTCCAAAGAGACTTCCTGCTGATGTGTTCACAGCTGCCGCAAACTGAATCAGAAAAATCCTCTCTTTTACTCCTGAGTTCCCTTCAGTCAATGTATTTGTCATGTTTAAGCATTTGACAAACCAGTCACTGGTGGAAACCTCCACGTTTGAATAATACAATAAAAAAGAACATAATAGCTACAGTTATACAATGGATGAAGTGAGGATACAACCACATATTTGCTTCTTGATTTAACAATAAAAGCTCTTTAATATCTTTAATACCCTACTCAGCTATACTGTAACTATTTGTCATGAGCAAGCGAGGTAATTTCAGTAGCAGAAATGTATTGCTAAATGCGTGATTGACAAAGACAAGAAATCATAGTCAGATTATTATAAATCTCTTTTTCAAAACTATACATTTATTGATCAACTATGAAAAATAGATTTTAGTCCGTGTTTATCAATTTCTTAACATTAGCAACTTTACTATGGGCTGTAGACCGGCTACACAGGGTCACAGGACTGACACAAAAAGTTAAATCAAAACTTCTTTCTGGTAACTTGGTCTAACCTAGCAACAATGACATGACACCATAGGCACAGCTTGATAAAGGTCCAGTTACAATGAACAAAAATGGAATCAATTATGTATAATAGACTTTATGCAATTTTCTGTGATTCAAATAGAATTGACTCCTTTATGAAATTTGCATTCAATATTTTCCAGAATAAAATCATGCCATTACCTCCCAAGTTTGAAAGTTGCAGTAACAATCCTTGATTTTAACAAAAGTCAGAAAAGGAACTATGGACGTCTCAACAACACATCTTTGCTCTTGCTTTCAGCTTCAGACAAACAAACAAGCGTGTTAGCACATAATTATTTCGTGGGCTTTCAACAAATAGCTGTAACCGCTTTGTGTGTGATAGTTGTCAGTCACTATGAAGACCTCGGCGAGCCTTTGTGTGGTGCGGGAGAATAATGTTGCTTGGATGATTGTGGAGCGGTGCCTGTAATGTGAACATAAGAGAGCTGTGTGAGAGATGCAGCCGTGATTGAAGTGCCTCTGCGCCTCTTTCTCAATCTTTAAAAACACATCGGTCGGTTTGACGGAGTGGACCAGTGGCACTCAGCATCGTATTCAGTGGAAGAAAAGCATGCTGCAGTCATGTGTAAATGTTAAAGCTGGGTTATATGACCAAAAAATATTTCTATCTTTTTCAACAATATGATGGGATGATAGCAGGTTTGACCTACCTTGCCTATGAATGAATGTGTTCATGAATCATTTATGTTGTAGACTAGAGAGTGTAGGTGAGACATGGCAGAATGGTGGAATCAAAGTTGAGAGTGCTTTGGGTATCTTAAAAAGCACTATCAAAGCCATTTTTATGATTTATATCCTACAGAGGAAAAAACAGTTTAATTACCATGTCATTTTTCTCACTATAACAATAAATTCTTTAGCAAATGAAAAGGTCACACTCTTTTATATCTTCCAGTGGTTCAATAATTAATGATGATTTGCTAGTCCCTCCTGCTTTAATAATTACTGTCACACAATTGTATAGTTTAGAATGAGTGTGAAAACACTGGTAATTAGAGAAATGAATGCACCACAGGGGGTGTAGGTGAGAGGAGCACCTGTAAGCATGTGTAAAAAAAACTCACTTGACTAGACAATGCGTGAGAAAAATAGACTAAGGGAAGCCACCATAGTCTCTTCTATTGATGGGAAACACTGCTGAATGAACCTCACCTCAGACCCACAATTGCAGGCTACAGCCACATATGACCACTAATGTAAACAAAAGAAGAATGGATACAGGGTTAAGGGTAGATAAATTGCTATTAATATTTCTAATGAAATCAGTAGCAGCAAGGATTGCATAACTAGTTATTTGTGCCAGTATTTATTAATAGCTTACAAAAGTGGAACATTTCGGGAACAAACAAGGGATGAAAGTCTGGCTGCTTTAACCATTGATTTGTATTGTGCCATAGTCCTCTGCTTTTAAGAAGATGGCCTAGATGCACTAATGGACAAAAATAATGAAGTACTCTCCATTGAAGACAAGCCAATATAATGTATGTAATTATGTTGTATTGCATCTCCCATTCCATTCTTCCATACACCTCTAAAAGCATATATACAACATGCTTTTTTGCTTCTAAATTATATAATATGTGTGTTCTGTCTGAGTACTTTGAGGAGACATACTGTACAATAGATTTGATGACTGGGTACTGTGTCTACTGGTTGTAGGTAGAAAGAGCCACTGAAAAAGTAAAATACTGGTCTCTTTTTTCCCTTTTTCATCTTTTTGCCCGAGTCCATGCGTCACCTGTGAGATTACTGCTTTGAAATTATAGCCTTAAATAATACTCCATGTATGAGCGCGCAATTGGAAAGCTGCTCAAATCAGAGAGTGAATAGAAAGAATCAGACTGTGGCTTTGGCCTTTCCTTGGACATGCAGCAAACTATAGGGCTAGTCGATGTGCCCCAGATCTCTTTGTTATATTTAAAAAGTATGATGAAATGACAATACAGTATATGCTTTTAATGCTTATGGTAAAATAGTGAGTGCATTGTAGTTGTGTCAAGCTGCTAAAAGTTGCTTTATACTGCCTTAGTAGACAAACAATTGTTCTCAAGGGTGGCAAATATGAAGAAGAAGTTAGGAGTCTAGAGCTAGAGCTTATCCTAGCAACTATGGGTCTTAAGGTGGGGTACACCTTGGGATAGTGGACTGAAACACAGTCATGCACAGACAGACAGCCATTCAGTGCTCATGGGGTTATTTACCATGACCAATTCATCCAAGAAAAAAAAATGGTATTCATCATGCAACTATATATCACCCCAACCCTATTTGAACATGCAGTTAATTTTGCCCATCCCCTGCACCTGCATCCAAAAATGCCCCTCTCATGTCTCATGCCTGGAAGCTCGGCTGTCATAAACCTCTTTTATGACCGTGAGCCAAAACAAACAGAAGCCTTTCGCGGCTCCATCATGAGGTTTGCTGCATACATAGCCAGTTCTCTTCTCTTCTCTCCCCAGATGTCTCCTATTGCACACAAGGCTGAGAAAACAGACACTGAACGCAGAAGTGGGGAACATTGGTCGGCGGTATAAAAGCAGGAAGAATGCAAGCTCTAATTTCTCGTGAGCTGCTGCTGCCAAACCAAACCTCTTTGTTGTTGGGAAGTGTTCCCTTGTTTAGCTCTCAGCGATTCCAACAGAGATTTGATTTATTATTATCAAATATACTTCGTAATGAACACTGGGGGGGAAAACAAACATATAGTAAGGGGGATGCCAAATGTAGAAACAGAACACTGTCAAAGCAACAACTGAGGTTTCTTTAATGTATTTTTGGTAGCGTTTGTCCGTCTGTCCGGATTTGGGCGAAATTTTCAGGGAAAGAATTTCTTATTCACTTGAATCTGAGCCAGTTTCATTGACTCATCTCTGGTGGCATCCTGTGGACATTTAACCATATTTCAGCTAATTTGCACGAGAGGGAGATACAACAAATAATTCTATGTTCTTCTATGGGTAGTTGTACGTCTACTTGAGTATTATTGTTTTGAAGTAACGATACTCTTGAGTAAAAGTGTAGTGGTTTCAAAAGGTAAAAATGGAAAAAATGTATGATTTGAAAATGTGTGTTTCTGTTATTTATGTTTTAGTTCCTCAGATTGAGCCCTCTGCACCAGGGGTTGTATCGGCCACGGCTGCGGGAGGTGCTGTCCGTGGTACTGGCCCGATGGGTGGTGTGTCTGCTCACGGCTGTGTGCCTGTGTCAGTGTCCTGGTGGTTGTGGTCTGGTTGAGCTGATTGTGTTTCCTCACCTAGCTCCTCTGTGCTCAGCCATACATCAATATATCTGTGTGTGTGTGCATGTGCGTGCGTGTCTAGTGTTGGTGATGGGGTGTGGGGGTATGTGGACGGGGGGGGTTGTTGAGGTATTGTTTTTAATTCTGTAAAGCACTGTTGCATTTTAAATGTATGAAAAGCACTTTATAAATAAAGTTTTGATTGACTGATTTGTTACTGTGGTTTGAATACCTGAATTTGATCTGAATCTGATTCAATTATTTCTTGGAAACCATAAATTCTGTTCAAATAGTTAATACTTGAGCAGATTTTCCATTTTTATTCTTTCTAGATTATTTGGATGTTTATTGTCACTATTTCAAAGTACCAATACTCCTACTTTGGCTACTCTACCCCCGTCTGTACGTGAGACTGCCTAGCGCTAATATTTACTTGTCTGATTATGTGACGGGGAAACACAGCTGTTTGGAGCCATCGATCAGTGTGTCGGCATGAATTCTTAATGTGCACACGAGTAAAGTTGGGTGACATTGAGGTGCCCTTTGAGGATGAGCTTCAGAAGTAATAAAGGTTCAGAGAATTGGAGCAGCAGATTCAGAGGCAGACCTCTGTTCTCTCACTCCACTGATCTAGAAAATCAGGTGTTGTTGTCTTTCATGTCCTGGCTCTCCCTTAGGCCTAGTTTTTAAAAATATACTCCCCACAATATAGCATGACTTCATAGTGAAATCTAGATAGGGAATGATTTATAGTTTGTCTGTAAGCAGCCTTAGGGGGGATACTTTAAAAGGACTGTGGTTGTGTTATAGTGTTTCCTCAGTCTATCATCTTTTATTATTGGGTTTCCTCTCCATCATCCTCCCATTTTAAAGACACTTAAAGACATACATAGGTGGTAGTGAATTAATGTGAGAGTTTCTAAAAATCATCCCTTATTCTCCATAATATTTCATACGTCAGTCCCAAGCCAGCTGAGATACTGTATCATGGATAGATTCAAGCTTGTCACAACAACAAAAAACACAATTTTATGTACTTTTATGTGCATCTCAACTTTTAAAATTTAGAACAATGACTATGTATCGGAAAAAAATATTGATGATTTATATACCTAGCTTCTAAACAAACAGAAAACATAAAAAAACTTAATTAGTACCTGCCATTTTGAGCCGTGCTATGTCAACACTCATGCGGACAGCTTTGGTGTGACAGCTCACATATCTAGCACAAGCTTCAAAGACTATGCTTATATAAGAACAGCAAAAAGATGTGTTTGAAGCAAGACAAAACTACAGTATCGCTTTTGATAAAGAGAAGACAGATCAGTGTAATAGAAACATTGAAGAAAAACTGCAGTGAAATGTGTCTGTATTGTGTGATGAAGGGGTCCTAATGATAATAATAATAGTAAATAATGGCTTACACATGGTACCATGGAACCAATCACACAACCACATTCACACAGAGACAATGTGGGTTAATTGTCTTGCCCAAGGACACAAGAACAGTATGAGCGGGATACGAACTGTCAACCCTGTGGTTTACTTAATCTGTTAATCTGCTTTGCTTCAACTTTGGTTTCTATATAAAAAATGCTATACTTTCAGATTAACTACGGTACTGTCTGTAAGTATAAAAAAGTCCCTCACCAACAAATGAATATTTTCTTTCTCTACTTTAACTCTGGGTTTACTCCAGTTGTACTTTCTTTAATGTGGAAAAAGTTGGCAGCGAAGCGATTCTATAAGACAGACCTACGGGGAATTTCCAAGAGTCCAATTAACCTGTGTCTCTGTAGCATGTCTTGGGCAGGGAGCAAGCCAAAGACACAGGGAAGAATAGACCCCATTTGGCCTGAGCATTCAACACTGGAGTCTTTCTATTGTGAGCCAAGCATTGCACCATAGAGCCTGGAAAAAACATTCATTCAAAGGTTCTCAAACTGTGATAGGAAGGCTTTTTCAAGTGAGACTCGGGACAACACAACAATATTTTAGAATTTTATAATAATTTTTATGTTCTGTGGTGCCACTGGTGAGAACAGTTTTTGTGAACCGCTGCACTAGATTGGTTGAAATGTTATATTAAAAACTGGCCAAGCAAAAAAAAAAAAAAAAACTCAAATTACAGCCATGACCTACACTTTGCCTCTTCATAGAAAATTGCATTAAAACATGCTGTGATAATGCTCAAACAGAAACAGTTACGATTTAAATGCACATTTTTGGCCACAACAACAATGCTGTCTTTATTCTACTACAGCTCAGTACGTAACCCTAACCTTTTGCATAAGTCTATCCATGCCAATGCTACACTAGCCTGCCAACGTGACACTGTGTCAGTGTGTTCCCTACTACACTGTGTGCTGTAAATGAACCTGCTCACATCTTTTCATTGTCCTTCTTCTCCCAAGCACTCACCCTGGCTCCCTTCTGCATTGCGGACATTTGTAACAGACTTGTGTTAATGCTCAGACCCCATCCTCTGGAGCCGCTCCAGTCTTTGATTAAAGCAGAGAGGATCCCAGTCTTGGTCATGGCACAGCCCTAATCATTACACAAAGGAGTATAGTACAATAGACATATGTAATACTGTGGATCTGAATGAAGCCTTGTGATTCTTGTGCATTTTAAAAGACGCTATATCATTACTTTTTCAAAATGTGTGATAATGTGTGTTCATTTTGGAATTACATTAGCATTTTCCTTTTTTCCCATATTCCATTCACCTAAATGTTGGACTTATTGAGCGCATCTGTTAGAGACAAGGCTGTTAGCTCTTTCTGAGAAAAGGTGCTGTTGCTGGCCTATCTAATTAGATTTTGCATCACAAGCAATTTCAGCTTCTTAGAAGGTCAGTGCCTCAGCATACAAGATTACTGAAACGTGTGTAAATGCAAAAAATGTGAGTATCTTTTTGATGAAGTAACGTCATAAAGTGGTAGAAAGCACAACTGACAAATGTATCTACTTTTTACTTTTTCAAACAATGGAAGCAAATATAGCAATGCTGTGGATACAGATACAGACAATATGTTTTATTCTTTACTGCAGCTGCTCTTTGACTATTCATTAATACCTTGCCTTTCCATAGCCCACACCAATATTACAGCCCATCTTTCATTAGTTTGCTTGGCACTACAGGCTCAACAGGTGATCCAAAGAGGCCACAAGAGAATGAAATCTACCTTCATCCAAATCTACCTTCTGTCCACAGCCCACTTTAAACTAAATTAACTGGTGACCCTTGTCTGACAACAGGGCAGCTTATGTCCCTAGGCTTTGTGGGTGTATAGAAGAATCCCAAAGAGACGACTCTAAGCAAACATTACAGAAACCTACAGTATATAAGGGAAGCGTCTTTTAATTAGCAGTGCATTAGAGCCGGGCTCGGCCATAGTGTTGTGTGCACCCCCATTGGGAAAGCCGCCTTATTGCGTATTGGTGATATTCGAGAGTGGCTATAAGGCTGAAGACTTCCTGTCAAGTCAGCAGCACCACCGGAAAGTAACTAACAGAAAAAGCTTCAGCCGCAGTGGTCCTGGTTTATTATTCCTCACCAGCGCATTAAATATTAATTACAGATCAACATTACTGTCAAGCAAAGACAAAAGCGTGGACAAATAATGTGGGCCATTAAGACTCCCCAGCCAAAGTCAATGTTAGGGCTGAAATAGGTGAAATGCATCATTTATGAGACTATTAGGCTTCAGAATGATATGTACCAGGGAGTAAATCTGTTCTTTACATTTCACAATAAAGTGAAGGAAATTTATCATTGGCCAACCAGTGAACCGGTCCCGAGCAACAGAAAAAGTAGGGCATCTACTGAACATTGTTTGCAAATGGTGTAATGTTGGTGTAAATTGCAGTTTCATATTACTGCATTTGTGTGACCAAATCTTCCGTAAATACATTGGACAGTGTAAAGTATAAGGTTGGAAAGTGCCAGAGATTTTTGTGCTAGCTAGTTTCCAGACAGAAGAAAATTGACTTCAAATTCAGAAGAGACAAGGTTAAATCATGCTATTCACATTGAAGTACAGTATTGCTGCAGTTGTGTAGCTACAGACCATTTCAAAATGTGTAAACAGAAAATTCTGGAATGGAGGCGGGACCATAATACATTTTCAATGGAGAAATTAGCATCAGCCACAAAATATTGCCACTGCTACATATAGGTAATGTCAGAGCCTGGTTAGGAAACATTAGTGAATGTACCTCTCATTGTATGTTTATTTAATGTACACAATAGTAACAGTTAGCATTTGGGCTGGTGGGAAAGTCCTCACAGAAATGCTTTTTTTTTCATTGTATGCTCAGAATTATTCTATCCCTCACCACTAATTCTACATTTTTGTAAAGTTAACTCACTTTTGCTCCAGTCGCCTCCATTCCAGAACATTTCATATGACAAACAAGGGTCTAAATGTTCCATAATATACATCAGACATTGACATTTCCAGTGATTTTTGTTTGTTTGTTTTCCTTAAGTGACTCATACTGTGCCGACCAGCTCCTTGGACATATGTGACAAAGGATGACACATTTTATATATAACTTAAAGATCCAAATACTACATCTTGTTGAAATAAAAAGTTTGACTTCAGAAAGATATGCACCAGAGACTTGAAAATGCATAGCGCAAGCTACAAAATAGATTTTTCTACATTTTTAAGAGAATTCATGAATTTCACAGTGAAGAGGAGGAAATTCATCACCGGCTGGTTGAGGAACAGGACTGAGGCGGTATTGTTAAGTGCAAGCCGGTCTTCGAGTGATGTTAACGAATGTAGTGCTCTCTATGTCCGCCCCCTCTCTCTTAGAAATTCACAGTCTAAAAGGTCAAAGGGATGATTGCGCAGAATACCAAGGCCAAACAAGTCAATACCGAACAAGAAGCGAGTCCAAGAGAGAGAAAGAGTGGTACTCTATGTTCTTGACTGTGCAGCTCGTTAGAGTATTAAACATAGTAGAGTGTGTAGAGTGCTTTAGACTCATGCCTCAACAGTGGGAGCAGAAGCATTAATATTGAATGGACACTAGTGATTACTTAAAGGCCGCTTTACATTTGTGCACTAAATAAATGAAGGGTCTGGGAATAAAGAGAGATGGAAAATGACATGTTTTATTCTGGACACAAGCCTTTTATGTAGCCTTTAGTTAAATTGGGACACAGACCGAGGCATTTTATCAACAAGAAAAACACGGGATGCTGCATAATATGTAGTTAAAGCATTACATTTATATGATTCTTTTGTTCTTGAGCTGACCTTCATTATGGTGCAACAACATTTACAACTGATTTTGTATTTACATAGTCTGTAATGCTGGTAATAATCTGATCAAATATTATAAAATGACACCTCTTTGCAAAAGTGCCCTGGTCTATCTGGTATCATAAACTTTGGCCAAACACAATTTGTTTATAAGTTTGTAAAGTTTCCATTTGCTCTTCGTCATCTTAAGGCTATACAGACAAATCCAAGCTTTACGGAAACATCGGAGTATATCGTTCTGCACAGCACAACCAGGAAATGGTTAAAGGCTAAATAAGATCATACATAGGCCAGATTTCAGATGAACTCGATAGGCCTGATGGACTCATCCTTCTCTCTGCTTTCTTTGGTACAAATCCAAACCAAACACAAACAAACCAGATACTCTTTGATGTAATGGGAAAATGGAGATATAAGTTGTATTATTGTTTTTTTCAGAGCACTAACAACATCTAAGTACAATTCTCAATTTTCCCATTACGTAGCACAATGAAGCACAGCAGTAACCCAATGCTGTCTGCCTTTTCACATAGAGCAACAGTACGGTAAATAGCAGGAAATTATTACATGGAAATTGGTGCCATTTATTTGACGTGTCAACAAAGGCAGGAAAACATATAGTATAGACGCTGCAATGCATTATGGGAGCCGGGTCTATTTGGTATCAGCAGGTTATAAGGCTGAAAAAATAAGATGGTAGCATGGAATGACCTGCAGTATTTCGTAGAAGGATTATTAGGTTCCAAAGTAATTAGCAGCAATTTACAAGAACAACATTATTTAAAAACATATGTATACAGCCTCTTCATACATGACCTTAAGTAGTGTTTGTACAAGAGTCTGATATCTAAACCCAGACACACGGACACGGACTGCAGACATCTTTATTTCATTAAGACAATATGTTTCTGACTTTAAAACACCAGTGTGATTGTGACTAATGTTTAAAAATACCACTGAACACGCAACACAACTTGCAAAATATAGTATTGTTTCTTCTACGGACGTTATGTTTCTGCCCACATTTGTTTGTGTAGCAGATTTTGATGACATGACTTGGACTGGGTATGACTGCTAATATGTTGGACTCATTTATAGTTAGTGATTATCTAGTTGAATCATATTGGGATAGTCCTGAACATTTTCAATAGCCCTAAATTTTTTATTTTAAAATTGTACTGAATTTAATGCAGTGAACAGGAAACATGTGTCAACAGATGCAAAACCTACAAAAAATCTAAACTTTTCTAATATTAGCTCTGATATTTGCTCGGTTTTTGTCAACCACTAGTAGTCCATACATAAACTAATGATTTCCACACGTGGCAACCGTTGGTAAACAGCGTGAGTGCAGTTCTACTGGGACATTGTGAACCAAACCAGTACAACTCAGACCAGTGAGCTGATGTGTGCTCTGCTGGGACATTTAAGCCTGCTTATTCTAAACTAAGACATAATGATTTATACATTTTGTGTTTGCAGCATTACAAGTTCATCTGACATGAGGTGCCTCCACCGCTGCTTCTGGTTGGGTCAATTAGCTGCGGTTGAATGAATGAGTGGTTAGCGTTGACTGCTCATGTGTGTTGCTGTGGATGACTGCTCCCTCTCTCTCTTCCCGGCACCAGACAGTGGCTATTAGTGCCACACCAGAACCTGACAAGGGGCTGTTCTTGGTCTCATCAGCCAGTAATGAGTGGAGGAAGCACACAACGTATATAGCACACAGAACCAGGTCTATTAATAATATATAGTCCTAGATCAGACGCGGATCAAACACCAGCGTGTTTTTAGCTCATCTCGAGCGGCATCCGTTTACACAAGCATGCAGTACAGTTTAAGTATGAGGGCCTGTGTACACTCACGTGTACATTTCTCCAGATGGTAAATGTCAAAAGTGAACCGTCGACTAAAGACTCAATTATAGATCAGGTTTAAGTGCTATAACAGCTTCTGATTATTATATTATATTTGATTATTATATTATAATTATAAAATATTATATTTGATTATTATAGGAAACTCTAAACAGGCAACATAAACATAAATGCAAGCCAAAAGATGCGATTCGGTTTTATTTTTGAACTCGCCCTTAATCAAATAGTGACAGCAGAGAAACAGGAAGCAGGTGATGAAACATAGGGGTGATATACAGCTCATGGACCAAAACCAGGAATTGATCTCCACTTCATGCACTACGTGCCCTACTGAGTGAGCCAACACTGCGCCCTCAGAAGGATTTTATTACCAATGTCAACAAGGTTATGTTATTTGCTTTTATTCAGTATAATCAATTACTGTAGATTCTGAAATCTATATTATAAAAGAGCACTATGTTCAGTATATTGGGAGTGCTTTATTTCGGTCTTTCTCTACAACTCCGAAAAGCAACAGATGTATTTCAGCCGGCAGCTTATGTTAACTCCCTTCCTCCATCCAACATTTGAGCAATAAATGAACAATTCAAACATGATTCCAAACAGTATGCCAATATTCTATCACCAGCACTCAACAAATAAATAATCCATATTGCTTTGATCAAGCTCATAGTTTTTCTGTGCACTGCAACAATTAAGAATATTTTGTAAAAGATGATGAGCGGCAGTCCTTTAGGCAAAAAGGCTTTGCCAGACGACAACAAAACAACTTCATCAGTGTCAGCAGAAGCACACACTAAAGTCTATCTAATCTATCTAAAGTGTGTAGTTTTCACTGCAAATGCTTTATAATGAAAATGCTTTTATCATCCATAAATACTGGTTTTGTGTGTTAACAATTCAGTGTTTCATCAACTTCTCTGTCCTTTACCTTGAGCCGTAATGCATTAGCTTTAGCCACTGTCTAATTAATGTGTTTTTGTGTTTGTCTATTTGATGCAATTTGAGGACTGGCGACGGAAAGGGAATATTTAATTAGTGAAAAGATACAGAATGTCAAGGCTGAATATGTTAACCGCAGTTTTTTTTTTAATGGTAAGTAGAAGGAGACTGCTGAATTAACAATTGGGCATGGCTGTTGCAAGTGCTTGGCGACACTGAAAAGGTCAAGTATATGTAAAGCGGGGTAGGTGAAGACGTAGACATAGTCAAATCGTGTTGTGCCTTAGTGTGCATGTGTATTTTTGCCCCAAAGGTGTGACAGGTGAGAGCCCAGTGTCAGTAGGGGGCAGAGGAGAGTCAGCAGAGGCCTATAGTGATAACAAGATTTATGTGTGCACTCAATTAACCTGTGTATCATTGACCGTGTCCTTCCTGCTGGGAGACTGGAACGGGGCCCACACCTGCGCACATTATATTTATGCAATCACCCACAATCAGATTATAGTCGGCAGGACGTATATATCTAATTACATTGACGAATGCCATTGATAAGGACACACAGTGGGGTTACATTCTAATACGAGATACGACTACGCATTTAACCATTTGCCCCAGTGAGCATAGGAGAGGTATCAGTTGGCTTGAGGTAACACTTTCTCAGTTTAACTTTGATGTCACACACAAAAAAGTGATTAAAACAATGAATTAGTAAAGAAATAAAGTAATGCTCTCCTTCAGGCCCAAGTCATAATTATTATTTTATTGTATCAACCTCTGAAGGTATCAGCAAATGTATGTAGGGAGATCCTCCAGGTCTCAAGAATGATCCAAAGACGCAGCAGACTGTTGACTACAGGCTATACTATTATTAAACATTACAGTCATTGTTGAGTCAAGGTCAAGTACTTTGTCCTTTACATCCATCCATCCATCTTCTTCCACTTATCCGGGGCCGGGTCACGGAGGCAGCAGTCTAAGCAGGGACGCCCAGAGTTCCCTCTCCCCAGACACTTCCTCCAGCTCCTCCGGAGGAATCCCGAGGCGTTCCCAGGCCAGCCGAGAGACATGGTCCCTCCAGCGT
>JAVQKC010015973.1:0-16712 GCA_036025475.1 Philypnodon macrostomus
ATAAATAAGTAAATAAATAAATAAATAATAAAATAATAAAATAAAATAAAAAATAAAAAAATATAATTGTCATTGAGAACTCTGAATCAAAAATAAAACTCTATTCATAGGTTACAGTCACAGATGTATAAACAGTTAGGCCTTGACTAAACTCTGACCACATTTTAGGACTTTTTTAATAAAGACTGTCCTAAGATAGCCCTTCAGCTGAAAAAGGCACTGTGCTGTCTACAGAAGTGTCCAAGCCTTAGGGAGAGACTGTAAACTGTGTTAAATACACTACTGTTTACCTCTCAGTCCTCCACACTGAATTATGTAATGTCAGTGAAGTGAGCCTGAAGTCTGTGGGTTTTTAAGATACAGAGATACAATACAGATTCCACACAACCATGCAACTGCCTCATTAGTGGTAAGACACACATACTCCAGGAGCTAACTGTGTTTCTCAAGGCTGAGGGTGACTGCAGCCTGTCTCAGCAACTATGGGGCTTAGGCGGTGTACATCCTGGACAATGTCTAGTTAGTCACAGGGCTGACCCAGAGGCACACACTGACAGATTTTACCACAGGCAATTTAGATTCACGAGTACATGGAGAACTCACAGAAGAGAGATTGTGTGTCAGTTGACCCAAGGATCAAACCACATACACCCTTAATGATGCAGTCTGGAGGGTTCCTAAAATAAGAAACTGTCAAAACACAAAATACTTGACCAGTAGTAGTCAAGTGTTTCTTACAGATATAAGGGGAGATGTTTATTATGCACTTTTTAACTATTTAAAATAGCCTTGATTAGCCTGTTCATAGAGTAGACTACTATTAATTAGGCACACTTAAAAAATAAGATATAATATTGATCTATCTGGGACTCTGTGGGGACTAAATACCATCAACCAATAGTAGACCTTGAGGAGATAAGAATTATACAAGTCATTATTTATGCAATTTCTCTTATATTTAGAGATGCTAATGCTAATCGCAGACACTAGTTTCTGAATTGTTGCAAACAACCTCTGTTATATCTTTTTAGCCTCCCGTGGCCACACCACTCAAAAACTCAACTATTGGTCAAACCCACACACTTGATGTTGGTCAGGGGACAGGCTAAATCAAATCACTGATCGCCTACTTCATAGAACAGGTCAGATAGGCAATTTAAGCAATTATCAAAAATCGTATTTTAGAAAACCTACAGGAAAACTACAGATGTATGACCCTGGCAGGAGGAAGATGCAGCACACAGTCTGATGGCACTGCCACAATAATCCACCCTACATCACTGTAGTTAGAATTTAGAAATGATGACATCAAGCAAATTACTGTGTTTATTTCTGACAGCTTTCAGTTAGAGCCTGTTCTGTTTCTCATGATCTGTATAATCCTCAACATGCCATGTCTACCACCCCCTCAAATACTTTGCTCCTGTTCAAAAACTGTCCCAACAGGCCGGTTCATTGTTTCTGTGTGCTTTTTAAATCTTAGTTTTTGCCACTGTTTGTAGTCTAACGTGTTCAGTGATTATCAGTGTGTGACTGAGCCCTGCTGCAAATTGTATTGGAAGATTTACTGTAACATTTATTTGTATTTATATTATGGTCTGTCTAGTCTCTAGAAACAGAGCCAGTTGTAGACTTATATGAATATTTGTGTGAGTTCATTTATAATGTACTGTATAAAGCTGTGATTCTTAAATAATTTGAAAGACCCAGATTATAAAAGATCATATATTTCTTTAAGGATTTATGTGGCAAATACAGAATAACTTTTGGATTGATATGGATAATACAATTCACGTAACTAAGCCATATCTAACAGACCTAAACACTGGAAAAGCATGTTTTGAAAAGGAATGAAATCGGACACAAAAAGAGCTTGTATTTTGTGACATGCCATATCTCAAATTGTCGAAAGCCAAACGTTCACATATGTTTCCCCATAGATACCATTGCTCAAGCACTGTTAAATTGTATTGCGCTTATAAGATCTTGATCAAATTGAACTTGGTCTTCAGTTGATTCGTGCTGAATTCACTTTGCTGATGGACGGTTGACCGTATTGGATAGTGGACAAGGCATAGCAACTGTTATAAAGCCGTAAAAATGCCAGAATTTTCCAAAGATTGTGCTGGCAACATCTTTCTGAGTCTTTTTTCTTTTTAGGTTCACAGATGTTTAAGGGCCAAAGGTGTACGTGCACAACCGGTATTCACTAAGTTCAAGCTGCACCTACCATCTGGAGAAGACTTGTTGAGGAACTCGTGCCATAGTGTTAGAGGAACATATTTTGAAGATGATGGTAGCAGTAATTACCCCTCTGTGAAGCCCATTCCACTCCGCCCTGGGACACAGCACTGAGTCTGGGCGTCAAAAAGACATGGGTCACCGTTTTTTGGACAACAACCAGATGAGATGGAGAATCACGGTGGAGACATTTATCAAGTCCTATGAAGGGACAATATAAACTAAATAAGACTGGTGTAACTATAATTTAGCCCACATTTAAGTAAACTCCCACCAGAATGAAGTCAGTACATTCATTATGATGCTACAATGCACAGCCAATATGAAAAACAAAATTGAACTATTTGAAATCTTCTTTGTTCGATTTTGTGGATCCAGATGGTGTTCAAGACACCCACCAACACAAGACACAAAGACAGCCTACAACAAGCCCATATCTATCGCAGTTTCTTAGCTATGATTTGCAAAACGCTTACCACCCCCTCCATCCAAACAAAAGAGTCAAATTGTGAAATACCACCTGCAGGAAATTTGCCTTTTTTGGGGGGATTTTCAAGATTGCAAAACTGCTCATTGTACCTTACCGGTACTTCTGCCTCGATGGCGTCAGTGAGTTTATGTGCTTTTAAATGAAGACGTTGGCTTTCAGTACTACACATCTCTGAGACAACTGTTTACAACACATCAAATGTTGGTTGACACTTTAATTGTTTGTGTGTGCACGACTTGACCTTGCTTATGTCAGCCTCTTCAACTCTCCCGACCTCCACATAATTACTGAATGACAGAGTGCATAAACTCTCATGATGCTACACATGGATTGAGAAGCCCTACAAATCATTTCCAAAAAGGTTACATTACTAAATCTGTTCCACTGCAATGTGAAAATATTACATTTTACATTACGTTTGTTTAAAAAGATTTGCTGGGGTAATATTTTGATAGTGTTTTTGCAAGATCTCCAGAACATAAGATGGTGATTAAGCCTGCTGCCTGCGGAGCCTTGGGGATGGTTGTGGTTGTTTGGGATTGTTTGTCAAAAGTTCTGTTTCCTATTCTCTGCATCTCCTGTTGTCCGTTGAGAACATATGGTTGGCGGACATCGTTTTGTGCCTGGCCTCGGCTGAAGGAGTGGGGCTTACATGGCTGAGCTGCAGTGAGTGACCCGTGAGTGAGCTACTGTCCCAATCAAAAAAAAGTGTCATCTGCAATAAACTGTCTTAGCTAACTTTAATCTTACTGTGTTTTATGCCGTCATTGATTCCTAGTACATCTTTATAGAAAAACATTGGCTAACCATGGATGCCCGATATCTGCTCTTCGGCCATATATCTGCCGACTGTCACTACAGACAACAGAAACTCATGAGCGGAATCAACTAGAATGTATTTGACGTTGACCCCTTGGACCATTGTGGGTGGCACTTGACAGCCTACAACACGCACATATCTATGCTGACATCTAAGTTCTCGCAGTTTCTTAGCTATGATTTGCAAAACTCTGTACATCCCCTCCATCCAAACAAAAGAGTCAAACTGTGAAATACCACCTGCAGGAAATTAGCTTTTTTGGGATTTTCAATATTGCAAAACTGCTTATTGTACCTTATCTTTTATCATTACCCGTACTTCACTTCTAATACTGAGTAATAGAATAATACTGTATACTGCAGTTCTCATTCAATGTGAACAGTTTTCATTCTTGTTACTTCAGAGCACCTTCAGAACGCTCAACAGAGTCATAAACTAGCCCTTATCTTACCTTTTAGTGTCAGATGGTTGTCTTTGGTCCAAAACAAAATACTTTATAAACACATTCATCTCCTCTTGTAGGTGCTCTGGATCTCATCATTGGTCCTGACCCAACATCTCTATTACGGGCTGACAAATGCACTCCCAGTTACACAGGAAACAAACCACTTTTCAAAATCTTACATTATTTAAAGTCATTCATGGCTTCAGCCAGACATCTCTTCTGGTTTCCATTTGTTTTAGGCTATTAGCAACAGCTCATGGCTTGATATCTGAGTGGTTGGTTAAGCCCCAATGCAGTACATCCACAATTGACCTTATATGTAGCAACGATATCCGCTCCTGGAAAGACAAAAAGGATACGGAGGTGAAATCATCTTGGAGCAGGATACTGACTTTCACAGATGGATAGACTCACCAACAATTGTACTCCAGAAAAGTAATGGAACTTCAAAATAAAACAAAAAAAAAAAACTAAATAAATAAGAAATGTGTACCAATAAAATGATTCAATTCAATAAATAATTATTTCTGGCACAAAAAAAACAGATAAAAATACATTGAAACCCATAGCAAGGTAATATTGTATTCAAAAATATTTTTACTTAAACATGTTAAATAAATGACTGATGTAGAGGTAAAAATAGAAAGTAATGAAGATGAATACAATGTAACAGAGTAACCCACCTGCACTGACTTGTTATTCTTGATGTTAGTTCGACTATCTTGCACTTATTGAAAACACTCATTTTGTCTTGAAATGCCAACAACATTATTGAATTGCATGGACAGCTGAAACTGATACACGACACTCACAGGACTTTTGCGGAGGCTGCCGATCTTGGCGTTCAAAGATAATACATCAATTTTTCATGCTTAGGCCATCACCTTAGGACAGTTTCCACCGGTGTTAACAGCCAAAGGAAACGGAGCTGTTTGAAGACAATCATCTGTCAGGGATTGCTTTCTTTGACGATTTCCTTCGCATTTGAAAAGGTTGTTAAAAGTGGAAAATCATGACAATAAGCCAATTCAAAATCTTGCCAACAAGTTCAGAAATGTAGCTAAAGGCAATAAACACCATTTTGAATAATGTCTCGACACATATCTCAGTGGCCCCGACACATATTCCATGCAGGTCAGCAGAATGAAAGTAAAGTAAATGGTGAAATAGAAGCCCCCCCAATCCCATATAATTAATACAAAATTCTGGCCCCTGCCCTCCATCTGAGGGTGTTACATCATCACATTCTAGAACCTGCAACCCACCAATAAGGAGGTATCTCAATGGCCACATCGTCTTAAAAAAAACAAAATTTGGTCTTCATCAGGGCTGTATAGGGTCACGGCATGGGTGTAGATCTTCATATATAGAGGTTTTTAGCCAACAAGAGACACCCATTCATCATTCACCAAAACAAACAAGACACAGGTGTGATAATTACAATTAGGAAGGCGGCCTCACGGAAAAGAAAAATACAGAAGGGGAAAAAGACATAGGACAGAGAAGAGAAAATGAAAGTACCGGTAATGATCTTATTTTGTTATCGCACCTGTGTCTGTGTTTTTTAAATAATTGTGCATCTCCTATTGGCTAACAAGCAGTATATATGAAAGGCCACACCAACACAGAGCCCCTATGAAGCCCTATGTTTGGTTTACACATGCTGGCTTATTACAAAAAATGTGTATATTAGTCATTTACATTTTTAGAGTGTCTGGTTTTCAGTTTTATTTTTACATTGTGTTATTTCCCTTTTCAAAAACACCGTCGACCATCTTTGTTTCAGCATCACTAAGAGCAACCAGCCATATTGTCCATTGCGTATATTGGACAGCATAATGCATAATGATAGACTAGTCTAATGTTCATTTACACTGGTGTGTCAGTACCATAAATATTCATTGGTTTGTGAACTCAAGGGAATTCCCTAATTTACCAATGTCTCATGCAATAATTCAAGGGACTTTTAGGGACTTTTGCACCTGGTCCAAACCTCCACAGCTAACCACATTGGCACAAGGGTCTTCATTTTAGTGTTACCCCCAAAGTCTGTATGGGTCAGTAATCCAGGGCAGATGCTTTGTCAGAACGAATTGATTTTGCTAGTGTTCATTTTAAGGATATGTTCTTATTTGTTGTTATTTAGGATTGAATTTGTCAATGGAAGTGGTCTGAGTCAAGAACATGTCATGTGTATTCCCCTCTGGAAAACACAGCCTGGGAATGACATAATGACGGTGCATTGTGGTTAATGTAGTTAAACCGTTAACCAAAAAGACGCGCTCACAGTCACCCCAGTGGTTTCTGTTTTATAATTGGAGACTTTTGTATAGGGAATATCGAAGCTCTTCAAAGCAACACTCACTGGCCACTTTATTAGGTAGACCCATTTACCTGTTTGTGGCTTCAAAAGTCCAACCAGCCTATCATATGGCATCAAGTCAATGGATTTAGTTATGTATTTTCAAGATAAAGATGCTGAAGTTCAAACTAAGCCTCAAAAGTGAAATCGGAACACAAGTTTCGTCATTTTGAACATTGTTAGTGTCAGATGCACACTGTTGGGTGATCTACTGGGATTTTCACATACAGCATAGATAAGACTTAAAGAGTCAGACGCATTATCCAGTGAGTGGTGGCTCTGGGGGCAAACAAGTTGATGCCAGACGTAAAGGGAAACATTCAGATAACCACTCAAGGTCTGCAGAAGACAATCTCTGGACGCACAAAATTGTCTACCATATAAAGTGACCAGTTAGTGTTTGTATGCTGTCGCTATTGTTGAACAAAGTATAGTGATTTGTAAAATGATGACTAGAGAGTCAACAGTGAAGTATATAATGTTGAATGATGTCTAGCTTTGACCCACATAAACGGAGTGAGCAGACATTCAAGAGTGTATATTGCTGGGTTGCAGGTTCTTGAACGTGATGATGTCATACCCTCAGATGGGAGGCAGGGGCCAGAATTCTGTATTCACTATATAGGGTTTTAATAAGAACTATCCCTCCAAAAGAAATCCACAAATGTTCAATCTAAAATGTACAGGGCTATAGAATGTTGTGAGTTCACCTGCAACCCAGAAATAGTCCCACATTTTACTGAAAAAAACTTGGCACATGAGACATTAGTTGGACTATTCTGGTGTTTGACAAACGTACAAAGAAAACAATATTGTATATACCATCTTTAACTTTATTATGTTCTGTACAAGGTTCATACTATAGATGACAATATTGGTATATCATTTACTAAAAAAGGCTGCATAAATAATTTACATGTCAAAATAAAAAATAAATATGCAGTTCATTCATTCTGTGTATCCTGAATGCAGTTCCGCAGAAGACCACACAGGTATAATGCAATATGTACAGTCAGCTTTCTCCAACTTGCATGACAAAAAACAGTTCCAGTTGCTATTTCAAACATACAATTGAACAAGAAGCAAACATCATCGGTACAGTTTATAGACAACTGAAGCCAGGAAGCAATATGAGCGCAAACAGACTGCAAACAATATCAGGAAATATGAAGACTCTTCAAGAAGGCAGCCCCATCGGAGGCCAAGGAGCCAAGGAAGACAGTTGTGTTGTCTGCGGATAGTGCCTTTTCCTGGACGGATTTTAGATTTAAATATTTCTTTTAATATGTTATTTTTGGTTTGGGCTATTTACAGTGAAATGCAGAGGAGTGGGAATGAAGAATCCATGCATGCTGCAATGATTTGAAATGTTTTGTATGAGAAGTGTATGGGAAGTCACGACACATTGATGCTAGCCAACAACACAAACGACACACTAGGACTGCCTTCCTACAAAATGTGCAAAACTTTTTAGCTATGGCCTCTCCATTAAATGTAGAGGAGAAACGTTGGAGAAATAGACGAAAATCCTTAGAGAGGCCTTAATAAGATCATTTTGCCCACTCTCTTTCAAGAAGCCCAATTCTGACGAGGGTATGTTAGATGTAGTATTGACAAAAAGAAGTTTGCAATTTGCCTGCATTTTCTGTTCCTATATACATTTGAGCATTGAATGTTTTGATGCTATTTTGTAGCCATATAGTCCATAGTATACATTGATTAGAGATATGTATACGGTTGGATATTTCCAGAGCTGTTATTTTCAAATGTAATTTTCTTCTATTGCCCTTTGACTCCAGATTTCCATGCTACCGTTAACTGACAGGACCACTGCAGGCTGCTCCGGGTGGGACGCAGCTCTGCGAGGCTGTCCTGATGACTGAGGTCTTGTTGTTTGGGCACCGGCCAAGGCCCTTTCAAAACCTGTCAACATCTCTGCATCACATCCCCTCGAGCAGCCGCCATCTCCACCCAACACAGCCAAAAAGTGAAGATACCCCTCTTCACCTTGAAATACTTGAAAAGTTATGGTGCTGTCTCCGCTGGATGTTTGGACAGGTGGATCGGAAAAGCGTCAGGACTTCTCATTATGAAATAGCATTATGTCCGAGCTAAAATTGTTCTTGAGAATATTTTCAATGTTGAGGCTATTTTAGATATAAATTTCCATCACAGTGCTACATCTTCTGACCAGCCAGATTCAAGCCCTCAAATATGAAATACTTTATCATGCAACGTAACACGAGATGTCAAAAACTCTGAGAAGCAAGGACTGATATTGTCTGCTTGATAGCTTGAACCAGCCCAGCACTTGGCTTATGAATGAGTCTTCTCCTTCTCACTATAGGAGATATGTTGATGAATATATGTATTTAGTCTTTGTCCATGTACCATATCAGTACATGTTGTCTATAAGTGGTGTGTTATTCTTGCTCCGGTCCTGGGACAAGCGCCTGTGCTTCTTGTTCCGTTGCGTTTTTGGTACCTCCTTGGCCTCTGACTGGTTGTGGTGGGGCCTGAAGCGCTTGCACTTGCAGGATGTCACCGCACGGATTTTGTAAGTCCGGGTGTTGCCGTTGGGACACTGGAGCTGGACCCTCCGTGTCCGGGCATGGGCCGGGATGCAGCGGTATTCCCAGGCTCCGCCATTGTTGTTGCTGCTGCTCCTCCACCACTTCCCACGTGTGATGGAGTTGGGCAGGAGGTGGCTGGGCATGCACTGGCCCGAACACACCAGCTCTTTGACGGGTTTGGAGCTCCGGCAGGATCCGTCTGTGATGTAACGAGTGGAACGCAGCTCCCGACAGCTCAGCTCAGAGGCACCTAGAGGTAAGGAAAACAGGACTTCATGATTAGAATTTTGGCGTCAATCCAAAGCACACACAATGGAATGGACATTATCATCTTAGCAAAACATTTTAGACATGAAGTTTGTTATTAATATGTGGTTGTTTATAACATGTAGGTTAGAGGTGTAGTTCGTATGTCACAAAATAAGAAAGTGAAAAAAAACATCAAACTGACAATCTGATCCTATCATTATGATGTAATGTAGGTCTTCTGCAGAAGTCACAGACTCTACCTTTAAAGCAACACAATGTAAGTTTCATTTCTTTCAACAAAATGAATAGAACTTACAAAAGTTATGATGTCATGTATAAAACTAGGCCTACGCTGTCGACAGCAAGGTGTATATCGGCGAAACGGCCCCATACGTCTGCCACAGCTGTCACCTTATAATAACATTTAGGATGATTTCTGAGCATGAATTTCATTTATATAAATAAAATAATAGAAATTTTGATGTGTTTTCTTAGGGTTTTTATATTGTTAACAAGCAATTAGGAGGGGGCCTCTTAATGCTGTTTGCCCCCAAACCATGACAAACATGGGAAGGATCTATTTGTTTGTGATGTTTTTTGACAAATTTGGTCAATTTCCCTAAAACTACATTCTTCTTTCAGTCTATAGGGGGCACTATAGAGGTAACTGGCCAGATTGGTCAAACGTGTTCAGGACAGAGGCTGTCAAATATACCTGACTTCCCAATTTCAATCCAATATGGCCGACTTCCTGTTTGTTGTAGGGTGGGGTCATAATAGTATTTTATGTTGGGTACACTGTGGAGAATCACTGAACCAAGTTTCATTGCTCTCTGCCAAAGTAAGTGTGTCCAGAGTACCATAGGGGTCATAAACATGGGGGCGCTATTGAGGCATTCTTTATTTGACCTCTCTAATTTGCCTATGTACATTAAATATACACTAGCCCGGATCACTGTGCCAAAATTCATGTGATTTTGTTTATGTTCAGCAGGATTAATGGCTCAATTAAAGTGCTTCAGAGCATTAATTAGTTAATCAATGAATTGTAACTGTCCAGAAAAGTTGAAAAAAATCCGGCAACAGGACATTTCCAGGGAATTGTATTGTATTGTGTTATGTAGTCCCGTCTTCCCTGGCTAGTAGCTCAACATGGTGATAGAGGTTGGTGTAGAGGCAGTTTGTCTCATTAAGAGCTGATCTAACAATAAAAATGTTTGACCAAATAATATATAGTGCTACTTTGGGCTTTTTATTGATCTGTAATTGTATATTAGGTTAAAACCAGAATGACTTTTTAAATTTTAGTTATGGCCAAGTGATTAGCTGACGATAGCATTTGACAACTGGTCAAGACAGCTGGCACCAATTAGCTGATGGTATACCCAGACCAGAGGGCCATTAAACAGCTCAAGTTCAAGCAAACATTATAGAGGATTGGTCTAGAAGAATGAAGACTGGCACTGGACACTGGTCTTCATGAAATCCTATGTGAAGGAAGAGCTTTCTGGTTATTTTACATTGCTTATATAGGGACGAGTAAGCTGATTTTGGTTTATACCTGGTTTAGTCTTTGTTTAAACCTGACCAGAATCATGTTTAACTCTCTTTCATACATGGCTAGTCCGGGTTAGTTCTGATTTCATGCTGGTTTTTGATACCAAATTTAGTCTTTAAACCCAGCTACTGTAGCTCTGGTTCAGCTCTAGTTCTGGTTCAGTCCTGATTTACACCCATGTCTGGTTTAGACCTAGTTCAATCCTTGTTTACACCCATATCTGATGCTATAGTCCCATTTTAGACCTGGTTTGGTCCTGTCTCATAACTTTCAGGAGGCTTGGTAAGACTTGGACATCTTGAACATCCTGACCACTGACCGTAATACAATATTTCAGCCACAGCTTTATAACAACCGTACGCCTGAGTTATTGTCCTATTTTTACCAGAAGCACATTTAGGGAGAGGGGCGGGGGGGGTAGACCAGCGAACTGTCGGTTAAGAAATGATACACTCGCTCAAGTATCTGTTTCCTTCTGTGGCTTTCTTCGCAAAAAGAGCACAACAAAAGATTTATGTGAGGTGACTTCCTTTATTTTATCCCCACGAGAACCTGAGCTAGCGTTATCCCGTGGGCCGCCGCCAAGGGACCGCACTTGTACACAATGCCTACCACACGCATCAAGTGGCGGTTTTGAAGCCCTCACCACAAGAGGCAAGCTGCTGTGTGAAATTGATCCTAAATAGGCTACACTCACTGGCCACTTTATTAGGTAGAGAGCTTTTAACACACGCCAATGCAAATTTAGGGATTGCCGACATCAAAAACTGTCATTGGAAGATCTATTAGAAAGAAATATGGGTCAGGGTTGTCAATTCTACAGGAGCCGATCCAAGGATTTCTGAAAATCTTCTGGGGTCTTCATGTAAAATCCACTGAGAATGATCAGCGACAGCAAGTGGCAGTTATGTGAGCGAAATTGCCCATAGTGGATTGTGTGTATGTTAAAACAACTACGCTGGGGTAATTACGTATATGACCATATCATATGTCAGTTTTACGGAGAACGGTCCTCCCAAAACCGAAAAAAAGATTCAGTGAGTGGGAGTTCAGTGTGCAAAATTGCCATAGGTTTGACAATATCCAACCTAATAAAGATACATACAGTTCTCCATTTCCTGTCCCTATTCCACCATCAGCCTGAAAAATACATCACTAAGTATGCAAGCTTGTAAAAAGAGATCACACTAGACTACTGAACGGTTGCGTGAGTTGTTAATTCTCCCTCTGTGATGAGAGAGAGGCTTTGGGAGAAAAACTGGAGGGAGGCCAAGCAGCAGTGGTCAGAACCGCTCTGACACTATGCTGTATATGACAAGGAGCCTGTATAATACTGCGTTCATGAGCTCCAAAAACACTACTTTTCCAACCGTTTTATGACGCCCGTTAAAAACTACCTTTATAATGGAACACATAATCATTCATTCACGTCCTTCCGCTTATTCTTGGGTCAGGGTGACTGGAGCGTATCCTAGCAACTATGGGCCTTAGGCGGAATACAAGCTGGATAATGGACAGTTAGTCTTAGTCTTAGGGCTGACACAGTGATAGAGATGATGACCATTTACACTCACTCATGGGAAATTGACCAATTCTAAAATTGTGAGAAATGTACCACCCAAGTTATACAGCCTAATCAGAAACTATTCACTGATCACAGGGAATCATTCTCGAGTACTGTTGCATTTAAAAGGTTATTTGCAAACCTCAAAAAGACAACTCTCCTGATAGACAGTGAAAACGATTTCTAATTTGAGAGACCACACTGTACGACCAGGGCTGTGTGCAAGATCAAGGACCAAACCAGAACTGAAGCGATACTAAACCAGGTCTTAACCAAGAAGACTAACTAGGTCGAAAACTAGGACTAAACCAGAACTAAAGCGAGACTAAACCAGGTGTTAACCAGGACATAACTAGGTCGGAAACTAGGACTAAACCAGAACTGAAGCGAGACTAAAACAGGTCTTAACCAGGACATAACTAGGTCGAAAACTAGGACTAAACCAGAACTAAAGCAAGACTAAAACAGGTCTTAACCAGGACATAACTAGGTCGAAAACTAGGACTAAACCAGAACTAAAGCGAGACTAAAACAGGTCTTAACCAGGACATAACTAGGTCAAAAACTAGGACTAAACCAGAACTGAAGTGAGACTAAACCAGGTCTTAATCAGGACATAACTAGGTAGAAAACTAGGACTAAACCAGAACTGAAGCGAGACTAAACCAGGTCTTAACCAGGACATAACTTGGTAGAAAACTAGGACTAAACCAGAAATGAAGTGAGACTAAACCAGGTCTTAACCAGGACATAACTTGGTAGAAAACTAGGACTTAACCAGAACTGAAGTGAGACTAAACCAGGTCTTAACCAAGAAGACTAACTAGGTCGAAAACTAGGACTAAACCAGAACTAAAGCGAGACTAAACCAGGTGTTAACCAGGACATAACTAGGTCGAAAACTAGGACTAAACCAGATCATTACACACACTACACTCTGGCACTGGACAAATACACCCACGCTAGAGCTGTTCTTAATTTGGTAATTAGTGGGAAGGAATTAATTCAAATGAAGGGAAAGTTCTGATATTGTGAAAGCCTGGGTCCATTTACAGTCTTGTGCTCGATTTCAAAAAGGTGAAAGTTGAACGCATCCACTTGAGAAGAAACACTCTTGTTGGTTAATTAGAATAATTATACGGGTCTGTCCAATTTCACTTCAGTTCTGAGCACAGCCAAGCTAAACTCTTTTCACACTACAAACAGTAAAGCCTCTTAACGTGGAAGTACCCCATGTGTATAAAGCTGGCTACAAAGGGTCGTTTTGAGGTAATCTGCGAGAGTAATGGTGCGTAAAATACCATTCTAATTGAGACTTAAATACACACATGCAATATATTATTACAATCTTAATGCATTTAACAATTATTGATTTCTTTTAGCGGTCTTCACAATACTGACGAGTTGACACATTAAACGTAAGCGTGCGTAAATTATTCTTCAATATTTTTATAGAATGTACAACTAAACCAGGACTAAACCAGGACTAAACCGGGGTAAAATTGTTCCATAAAAGCACTTACTATATGAAAAAGTATTGCCTGATCTTCCTCCGTTTTTCGCCCTGTTGTTCACCGTCTGGTTATTGCTGCTGCTGCTGCCTCCGGACGCCCGTGGCATCACTTGAGGTGTCCGGGTGTCTTCTGTTTCCCTGTACTCCGGTGAGATCTCGGTGGCGTCGTTCTTTAGTACGTTCCACTCTTTCCCCGCGGCGTAGCATCCCTGGAGCAGGAATAGCACCGAGCTGGAGACGAGGATGACCACAGACACCTGCATGTTTACCGGTCAGCGAAGGGATAACAAAAACTAGACTAAGTGCTGAAAGGATAGCTGTGCCCGTTTGCGCACGTTGGTCGGGTCCTTATGCAAGTAAGAGGCGCGCACGGTATATAAGGCACCCAAGTTTCGTCAAGGATGACAATTAAGCCCTTACACCCAGTGGGAGGGGCGGCATGGGACCGGGGGTAAACTTCATTGAGAAAGTGGTGCCAGAGCGATGGATGCAGAGAAGAGAACGATTGCATTGCGGTATTGAATCAGACAAAAGACGTATGCGCGTTTGGACACGAGCCAATCGGATGTGGATCTTTTTTGCGCTCGAGCTAGAATTAAGCGCATAATTGCATCCTTTTAATCACTTCCGCCGAGTTACGTGTCCCGCAGGCATGTATCCGTTTTTAGATGTGGTTTATTTCGGGACTGCTTCAGACAAACAGGGTCATTTCATTATCTAGCCCTCATTAATTAGGTGTCGTCCAATAGCGTCTGTATGGAACCGGCAATTTTCGATTTCTATTCTATTTACATGTGTTAAGGGCCTTTATCGAATTAGCCTCGCTGGATTAGGTTCAAGATTAAATGACTTTTAATGACCCTAATGATACGGGATTAAAAGTGCTTTCATGTCGGACCAAGTTCTTCATTTTTAATAATAATGATTTCTATGGCACAAGGCGACAATTACGTAAGTCACGCCGGCACATTTTTATATATGGAATATTCTATCTATGATAACAACTGAGGTGATGAAAAACAGCCCATAAAAGTGCCTCAAAACGTATATGAATCGCGTCGTGCAATGCAGTATTTCAGCGCGTCCATTATTTAGTGCCTTTGTAATTGGTTTAAATAACAATTTGCGCTCGCCTCTAAGTCCTCGGCGTCATTAATATCCCATTGAAGCGCGGTGACAGATACAGCTTCCTACCCTCATTCAAACACTGCCCCCTTCAGGAAGAGTCAACAAGTCCAGTCATGAACGTAGAAGAAAAGATCATGCTAAACCATTAAGATCATTGTGTTTGTGTTTGGGGAGACATGCCAGGACAAGAGGCCAGACATAAAAAGGATACAGAGACACAGATCTCTACAGGGGGGGAGACTTTTCCCCAAAGCATTCATTTGAGGCTTGAGATGGTCCCATAATTCTAAACACAAGTGACCATATTGACTCAAATAAGAGTTTTGGGTAGAGCTGTGGTCAGATGCACGGTCACGCACTGTGCAAGAAATAGATAGAAATGGAAATTCAAATTAAATTGTAGGCTTCAGTAACAACCAATCATACTTATTCACTTTACTTTTCGATTTTTGTTAAGGTTTCGACCTTCAACAGTGACAGTTTTGTAAAAGTGTCTTAGTAGCTTGTGGCACATACTGTATATTAGCGAGTCACTTTATTAGGTAGACCTGTGTGAGCGCCGATGGCTAATCAACATCAACCTAAACATTCAGTGAGCGGCGGTTCTGTGGGCAAAACTGCCTTGTTGATGCCAGAGGTCAGGCATTGATCGGAGAGGTATCATTAGCTCACTTAATACATCTACAGCTGCAGACGACGCCAGGTGTGAGTTGATTAGGTATTCGGTGTTCCTAATAAAGTGGCCAGTGACCTTAAGTTACCACATAATTTCAATATCAGCAGCTATACCATTTATGACAGCGCCTTACTGTTTATCATTTGGATCAGACTGGACTTGGGTACTTACTGTATCTAACATTCTGGCAGTTGTCTGTCTAGGAGAGGTTAGCACACGGAGTTCTTCCAATAACACACATGTTGACTTCCCAACCATTCGATCAGAACAGTATCATCTCTAGCACCGTAACATATCAATTCTAAACTCAGGAATATTTGGAAATAAATTAATCTTCCCTAAATGTGCAGCTCGGTGCATTTGGAGGATGTTCTTGTGTTTTTCTCCAGAGGTTGGATGGTCCCACTGTCTGCACAAAGCCAGTCCTGATTATAGCCTTTCCACTGAAATGTCGACGGTTGTCAGTTACAGTCTCAATTTAGACCTCTCTGGGATTTCATGCACTATTTTTGTTGCGATAAGAGAAGGGCCAGCATTACAATCAGATGTTCTGCAAATGTCGTTTCAGCCCTCTCATGATGTGGCACAAACAATTCCATAAACAGAGTGTTTAACCCAGAACATATTAGATGTTGCCAGGAAAAGAAATACTAAAAACAATATTTCTCCCATTCTATGTTGATTATTGCTCCAAATATAGATTTTGCTCGTTGCTCAACATTGCTCATTGGGTTTTTGGACTGCAATCAATTAGTCGTTTTAACATTTCCATGAATCACATCGAAGACCAATCACAAAACAAGTGCATTTTATTACGGAACTCATCTTTGATTAAAGTCTCACGCATGCCTCGGGATTTAGTTAAAGAGATATACACTCACTTTGAATTTGTCATATGCAGGTTCAACACAAGATTAACGACGCAATGAAATGCTTAGGAGCAGAAGAACCGTTTGACTCGCTAAGATTGTCGGGAAGTACTAGTAGCATGCAATAATAGTACATGGTAAAAAGTGTTTGCAAAAAGAAATAAGGAAACAATATAATAAACATATAATAAAAATAAGTAAAATTAAAATACAAGGTGCAGGTA
>JAVQKC010015983.1:0-17188 GCA_036025475.1 Philypnodon macrostomus
AACCTTCTTAAGGGCCGTCGTTCCTGCCAGGACTCTTTTAGGTAACGGACCCGCACCCATGGACAAGGTAAGTACACACACTCCCAAATGTTCGAGCGAACCATTAGAGGCTCTAATGTATTTTAATGTCTGTAACAAACGGGCTGTTTGTTACAGTCCCCATGCTGTTAATAAGTTTTGCCCACCTACTCACGGCAATACTGCCACATGATTGGTCCACAGCACCAGTGGTGTCAAGTAGACAGAGCAGCACAAGATGGATTTTCATGAGTTTTAAAACGACAAATCTCGCGAGGGCATTGAAGTGCAACTAAATTCCAATGAATGAATATTACGATAATAGAAAATAGTCATGATCAGTTAATTGTCAGTATTTATATTGCGATAAATAGAATTATATATTGTCCTAGCCCTACCAAGCAGTGACTTTAACCTGCCTGATGTTCTTTATTATATTAGACATTTGTTGGATAACAGTAACTTGCACTAAGACTGACGGTCAAAGTCATTTACTTTGTCTGTCTCTTTGATGAAGCAAAAGATCCGCAGAAGCCTTGGTTTATGTCTTACCTCCATTCAAGTCAATAACATCATGCTGTCTGTCTGGACGGTGAATGGTTCCTTGGGCCCCGCGGCTGGACCCACAGCAGGATTTGGACTATTCATTTTAATGGATCTGACCCCAATCCCTCCTTTCCTTGCTTCCTTTCCAATCCATCTCCCTTTCTTTCCCCATAACACGCACTTTCTCTCGTCTGCCTTCCTACACCCTGGAGACAGATGGACCAACACTTAACTTCACACCATTTAGCTTTTCAAGGCTGCTAAAATAGTGTGTGGAAGGAGTTCAGAAACAAGAGCTGTGTGTAGTATGTGCAATGTGTGCATGTAGTCTTTTGTGTTTGGGCTAAAATGAAGGTAGGGAGGGGGCCGCGACTGACTGGTCAAATCTATGATGCTACCTTGAGCTTCTTTGGCTCCCATCAGAAAGCTCTGTACTAGCAGTAATGGAGACTGAGAGCCAAAATATACCTGCACAAAGTCCCTGCTCACTTGGCAACATCATAGAATAGGGAGCATATTAAACTAATGGTATAAAAATGCTTTTAAACCAGAGATATTGGCCAACATTTGAATTATCAGTCTTGGCAACTAATAGATGGGCTTTAAATGAGACAAAATTGGCTGAAATCTCAAGTAATTTCCGACTATGCCACATGTTTAAGATCAATATATCTGGGGTGTTAATCTTTCCTAAAAATCTTAAGTGAGAGGAAGTTAATTAAGTTTTATAAAAGGAAAAGGGCTACTTTGTCCAAGAATTAGAATCAAATTTGTAGCCCCTCAAGTACAAAGTCTGCTAAAGCATCACTAATGAAATCTTAATAGTAGGGGTGTGACAAGACACAAATCCCACAAGATTGAGACCAGACAATATTTAATGGACAAAGTAAAATATGGGCAAGAGGATTGAGTATATTTCCGGAGAGATGTGGACACAAAAACAGTTTCATTATCATTACATGTATTTGGGCAAAAATAAATGAATAAATTTAATGAGACAGGTGAATAATGGAGGATATAAAAAATGAGTTTTTTTATGTTCAGATGTTTCAAAGGCTTTTCTCTGAGAAACATCCAGCTTAGTCTCATTCGCACCTTTTGGATTCAGAGCTAACTCTCTCAGTGAGATAAAAGCAGAGGACAGCAATGAGTAACTTCAGAGACTAGAGCCCAGCTTTTGTTTAGTGGTGACTGGACGTCCCCTTCTGAATCAAGATGATGCCTGTGACTTTGATACTATACACTATAGCTGGCTCCCAAAAAATAGCTGATGAAATGTCGGTGCAACGGCTGAAGTGCAGAGCCACAAGGCCATATTATCATTCTCCCGGTCGTCTCTTGTTCTGACCTCTTTGTTTGGTCACAAGTTCTGGTTAGAAACAGAACAAGCTGAAATTAGTTTTCTCCACTGAGTGATTGTCCTGACTGTTCATGACAGCATGAGGAGTTGGAGAGGGCCTGGGGTCAGTGCCACAGTGCCTTCACATTAATAGGAACTGGCAAGGTGCATCAGGAAGCTGGTAAAGACACCTTTTGGGACTATTGCTATGGGAGGCAACCCCCGAGGCAGAACCATAACATGCTGGAGGGAATACAACTTTCAGCTGGCTTTTTCCTATCTGTATGTGAGGGGTGTCCCAGAGAGCAGCTGAGAGGAGTGTGTGCTTGATCTGCTTGGCACTAATGAGTATAAAACAGTAGATGGATCAATGGATCATTTCACAGCTCCATGTCAACCCACAGATATTAAGAGTGTGGTGGCATTTAAACCTGATTCACAGTCGATGCATGTGTAGAAATGCTACAGCACTATGGCTGACTGGTCTTTACATGACTGTGGCTCACAGATACTGAGCTTATCTGCCCGGTCCACACTTTCTGCAGGAAATCAAAATAGCCAGTAAAAAGCCTGGGACATACTGTACACTTAATGGAAAATATAGCCACACAGCCACTCCAAAACCAAGACACGTAAGGGCAAATATTTACACATCCACTTGAAAAATACCAACAAAATATACAGTTTTTTTTTCTAAATTTTAGTTTGAATTCATATTTTATAATTGGGCCTTATCCACTGTGCAGGTAAAAAAAAAAATAGTAAACAATTAATTCAAACTTCAATTGTGTGCACCATTGATACACTGTTTTACTGCTGACTATCAATAAGCATATGCCTATAGCAAACTTAATGCATCAACAGAGGACACTAAAGGACACTTTCAGCATTGCTAAAGCATCAGAAGGGGCCAAACACTATTGACACCTTGGAAACGAGAACAGGCAAAAACTCATGATTCAACGCACAAACATGCATACACCCCAAGCACTGGCAGCCAAACTTTTATTGAACAAGAATCCAATTACTTAACCCCCCGCAGGTTCCCGTAGCCCCCTCGCTCTTCCACCTTGACAAGTCGGCACTAATATCTGCTGACAGCCTATGTCCACTGCACACAGGCGTCTGATTAAATGAAAACTGTGATGCCCATTTCACCATCCTGGGGTCAATGAATACCAATGAGAGACATATCACCTTTTTTAGCATGCACACTGCACCTGGATGTGTGAATGGCAACGACGACAGGGAACCACTTATACTTGAACTAAAAATGAGTAGCATTTGTGGATTTTCTTTACTTCTCTTCCATCTTCCTCCATTCATATGTCTGCCTGTGACATCTGGACCTTTATTGTTCCCACTCCATAGATCACTTATTAAGGCAAGTAATGAGGAGGTCATGCATAATTTCATTTGCTCTAGCGGTACCTGGGGACATTTTCTTACTTCACTAAAATCTATGATAGTTTCCTTTTGAAAGGCCATAACTCTCCTTCAGTAGCAGGCTTTGGGGTCACAGATGCTAAATGGGCCATTTATAGATTCCTGTGGAAGGAGAATATTGTGTGGAGTCGTTTCAGGCCCCTTATTTGAGGCTATTTGACTGTGCATGGTTAAATTTGCTGCTGGTGATATATCTAATAAAGAATCAACCTTTCAAATCCTCCTTTCAGCTTTTGTCCTGAATGCAGATTTTTACAGAGGAAATGTAAAGGCATTTTATTGGCTGTTATTTAAGAAGAGCGGCTGAATTGAGTATCAACATTAAGTCCGATAGATTTCCTTACAAGCAATAGGCCCTTTGGGAACTACAATGATTACTGTTAAATACAATTATGTCCCAAGCTGTAAGGTCTGAGCCAATGGGGATTTTAAAGGTAGTCGCCCCGTGTTCTTTTGCACAGCAAGTAGCAGTGATCTAAATCAATTTCCATTTGCACATGGTATCTTCAGGCATTATTATAAAGCATGTTCTTTGGTCAGTGCCTCTACTACCACCAACTGCACTGTTTACACAGAAGACCAAAAGCACACACACAAGCTATCATTCCTCTTTGTTTTGCTTGGCTTGGTTTTCTTTTTGTTTACATTTAAATAATGCATGCGATAGCCCCACGCCGCTCGCAAGACATACCACCTGACAGGGATTTCAGACGAGCCAATAAGCAATCAGTGCAAACAAATATATCGCCAACCAAAAAACATTAATGTCCTTGGCAAGGCAGTTCATGTATTACAAACAGGGACTTTGAAAGATTGGGGAAAAGCCGGACTTGAGCTTCTAACAAACACGTGCCATACCCCCCAGTGTTTCTCAGCTGGAGAAATGCGCTGCCATTGGTCAGTTGTCCTGCAGAGACGCTCACCAAGCTCATCAGTCTGTTACAAATCAGAGATGGAACATCTCCACGTTTTTCCTGATGCTCTCTCTCTCGCTCTCTCTCTCTCTGTCTCTTACTGGAATCACTCAAGGGTATTGAGGCGCTAAGAACACAGCACAAATCTCCCCTTTCTGCTTTGCTTTGCATCCATCCCAGATTTTTCCCTTCATCTTTTCCACTATGTTCCTGGAAGGTTTGAGGTAGTTTTAAAAAAAAAAACAGACATGACATCATAATACATTTGAAAGGATTTAGTCTTTGAAATATATTGATAGACAAATGAATTCAAGCCATAAGTCACTGTGTTTTCAGGGTATTCACTTAAATGACTATGCTTTGTCTTTCTCCACATAAACAAAAGTTAATTTTAGTGACTATACAGACCAGTGTTCACAGACCTTAACAATACACTACACTTACATGTTTTATTAATGTTTGACTTTTTGTGGTAACAACATTGAGATGTAAGAGGCCAATGACACAAAAATAAAAGATACAACTCGCAACCCAACATAATATAAAAAGACTAAAGCAAACCCAATAATTATATCTCATAGTACTATAACACAATATATATATATATATATATATATATATATATATATATTTAATTAATGGATTGCCTTTCTGGTAAATGTGTTACAGTAAGGTGTTGGGTGTGTTTATGTGAAATAATCCTGAGTAAGCACCATTTCCAATTTTCCCACTGTGATAATGGACCACCTAGCCATCAGCAAAATGCTGAGACTCCACTGAATGCAGCCAAGTGGGCGACTGAGTAAATGTCCAAAAATGGCGGTGTCCCCCAGTCCCTCCGCATGTATAATGTAACAGTGTATGAAACAAGAGTGTGTTTGTGCATCTGAGAAAGTGCTTAATGACTTTTTCACCTCGGGCACATGCCTCACAGACACATTTCAGTTTACATTTGTGGTATTGAATTCATAATTGCTTGTTGGCTATAAAGCTTCCTGTCTAATGAAATGCTTCCATAACAATCAATAAAGGAAATAGAGCGGCTCCTTTTAATGTTGTGGCAAAGGAGGAAAACCCATCAAGCTGAACCATTGCTATCAGTGTTGCAGCGAGTGTAGAAGGCCATGGATGAGATGCAGTTTCTAAAATGATGCAACCATTTTATGAGTTTTTTAGTCTATTCCATAATCACATCCCCTTGTAACAAGGACACACTTGTTTCAAGGCTGTGGCTAAAATGAGCCAGTTTTATTTAATGAGTGCTTCTTGAAAATTGATGAATTTTTACAGATGCAAGGTTATGTTTCCCTAAATAATGGCAGGCCAGGATGGGCAGGAATGGATGTATGTTTGTGTATTGGAATGGTGCCTCTTGTGCAATATCTCTAGCTAACTCAGAGGATTGTGCTTACTCTCATTTACTCCTTACCTATTTGTCTTGCCTCTCAAACCAGCTCCACAATGTAATTCCATAAAAGCATACAATCAATAGAGCAGAAACTGTAAACTCATCTATCATTTAAAAAAAAAAAAGAACACAAATTTAAAATGTTGGCGTGCATGTCAGAGTTTATATAAAGATCTCTATGCAAATAAGGAGGGGGTGCTAGATCAGTCATAACGCTACATGTGACACGTGTCCACTAGATGGCAATGTTAAGAGATCTTTCAAAGCGTGATCAACAATCAATTCATGTGTGGTGTCCAGTGTCGAAAATGAGGAAATATTAATTTCTTTACTCCTGGAAACCTTAACATTTCCAGGAAGATATAAATACAATCTCCACTGAGACGCTTACACTCCCCACACACTGAGCCTTCATTAATCTCCTCTGTAACAGGACTCTATCCTCTAGCTCCAATATTACAGTAAATGGTGATGCTTATCTGTAAGCAGCCCTGCCCTTGAAATAGGTGCCATTCCATTCCCGGCTAATTCCACAGCCATTAACTGGTTGGCACATTTTTTCACAGGTATATAAATTGCTTTAAGCTGCAGCTTACTCTCACCACACTGAAATACAAACACGAATGTTCTCCGCTTTTATCGCACACTGCCCTCTGTCTCCTTAATACTACCAAACCTCCTTCCTATCCTTCTCCCTGCCGACACTGCTGCCCCTCCCACAACCTTACAAGTGAAACGAGCATGGATTGACTTCTAGCTTCCAGCAAGGTTGAAGTAATAGCTTATTAGTGGCCAATAAACATCAGTCATTTTCATTTAAGCTAACACTCCAATTTTGTTCATAATCACCTAGACACAAATAGGGCTGGAAATCAATGCCACTTTTTTGAAACCCATGTGTCCCATGTAGTTTTTGATCTTTGTCATAGAAGATGTACAGACTCTGAGAGTCGTCTACCTAAACCAAAACTATGTCACAGGGGCCAAATGCAGCTCAGAGAATTTATTTTATGGCCCTCAGGTTTACCTCTCAATTGGCCCAGATTGTAGAGACTTATAGAGAGATTGAAGACTTTACATAATCCAACTAAACAAAAACATTCAACATGTAAAGATATCTTTCCACTTCTGTGTGGTTATAAAAGAGGGACAGTAAGTGAAAAAACCTGCCAGAAAACAGATACAACCAATGGGGACTTGGAGAAGCGCAATTGGTCACCTCAGCGAGTGACCCTCCTAAAATGTGGCCCTTGGTAAAAAGGTTTTGACACCCCTGTTCTAAACAATTCTGAGATACTCTAATAAAACGACAATGGTCTACCATTACAGCATGGATCGACTTCTAGCTTCAAACAAAAGTCCATTCAAGAAGGTAAAGAAGGAGCTGAGTCAAAGGCCGATCTACATTCCTACTCACACTCTCACTCTCATGCTGGAGGTGTTAAATCTCTCAGCTGGCCTGGGGTTGCCTTGCAATCCCCTCGGAAAAGCTGGAGGAAGTGTCTGGGGAGTGGGAAGTCTGGACATCTCTGGGCATAAGCGGAAGAAGATGGATGTATGGATGGTCTACCATTAAAACAAACTGCTTCCTAGCATTCCTTTGCACTGTGATATCCCCACCCATCTCTATCAACTCACTGTGAACCACAAGTGCTGATAACAATGAGAGGCATTACTGGCTGACTGAGATTTTCATTTTTGGCCTAAACAGTTTGGATGTTTATTATATACAACAATTATACACAGCATATAGGATATTACTGACATCCAGCATGCACATATCAACCATGCAATAAAAGCATTGCTAAATGTTTGAACATGTAAAACAATAACAAAAGACTTAAGAGTTAAATGGGTTTGCCAGAAAAATTCCCAATACGGTCCTTAATTTCCAAAACTTTATACCTTGCAACAGTCCATATATTCTCCACAAAAGGGAAAAAAGTTGGAGACAGTTTGTGTCTGTCCAGAGCTGACAGGACAACATTCGCAGTCTCACTGATGAGAGGATGAAATACTTTTCACTCCTGCTTACCTCAGAGTAGCAGCTGGCCAGTTATTTGTGACCTGCCAGTCTGCGCCTATGGCAAGGTTTTGACACAATTAAGAATGCATTTCCCAGGTACCAATGCAACAAATTATTGGCTACATGGGCACATAAACGCTGCCTCATTAGTCACACAAATCAAATAGTATACAAATGGCAACATGAAATAAGTAATCATTGTTGAGGAGAAAAGGCAATTATTAATCGATTGCATTTGTGTTGTGGCTGAAAGGGTTCAAAGAGTGCTATTCTTTAGAGGAAATATTTGCTACACTCTATGCAGCCCGGGCCACGTAATCACTACCTATTATGCGTGTTGATTTGAAAGTAAGAAGCAAAGTGGTCAAATACATCACAGCCGGCCATTACTGTGTCAATTTGCCAACAGAAAAACAATCCATTGTAGGTGATAAATTAGAAAGGCATACACACAAAGCAATGCAACTTTTCTCCTCACTGTTTTTTTTCTTTATATCTAAAAAGGGTCAGGTTTAACAGGGAAATAGTATACTGTCATATTCCAATTACAGAGTAGATCTTTTCTGTCCAGTTAAATCAAGATGCAGTCAAAAGAAAACAGACCCAGAAAGAGCATAATGTACACTTTATTTATTTTTTTGTCTTGAATTATTTGAGAGAGTTTGACAGCTTTGGTGCTTTTATTATACTAGAAATGAGAATCGGGCCGGCTTATGGGCGCGTGGTTTTGAATGTGGCTGGCTCATTTGAATCTAGCATTAGTCACAGGAATAGTTTTGTCGACATAAGGTGCATCATAAACCCCGAAATGTTTGCTTTTCTCAAATTCGGAGGGAAAAAGTCTCAAAATGTGTCTTCATTTGAAGCAGAGTGGAGGACAGCATGTTAATTTATGTATCCAAATTCATAGTGTAAGTAGTAAAGGACAAAATACAGAATACTCAATACAGTATCTTCATTATAATACAATACCAGGTGATTAAAACAGTAAACATACAACCCAAAAGGCTAATCATTCATTTATTTATGACGCCTAAGGCCCATAGTACAAACTGATGTTGCAGCATAAAGGATCACTGTACTGTTAATTTGACAGTCTGGGGGTGTGTTAATTTGGATGGGGAACTCTCCGATGAATTGATCCCAATAGAGCACCCCAGACCACGTGCCAGATACACAATTATATATTTTGGGTAGCAGCAGCATACAATTTAACTTTCACCATATACAACTTTAGAATTAGAATTACAGGATTACCTGGATTAACAAACCAGTGTTTGAGTGTTGTACCTTGACACGTTTTGACTCTTACTGTAGTCTACTAGGAGGAAAATCCGGCAAAGACATTTTCACTTAATGCGTTCACAGTTTAGGGCATTCATTATTTATTTACTTAATTAATATTCATCGTAGAAGTGCCAAAATCAAATCTAAATCAATCCAGTTCAGCGTCTTTATGATATGTACCTGTGTGTAAAAGTTGAAACTGATTCGACAATTTGTTTTTGAGTTCACACGTCGGATCTGCCGGCCCAATTATTGATATAATAATTGGTCTACACTAATTTTGAACTGGATCATACTGCTGAGGCTAAAATAAAATATCTAAGTTGGAAAAAAGCTAATGACTTTAGCTAATGTTAAAAAGCTATATTCAATTTGAGCAAAAAATACATAAATTGATATATTAAATCTAAATACAATTAATAAAATAAATAAACATATGTATCTTCACCCAGCGAATAATTGTTTAAAATAATTGTTATTTCAATTATGGCCCAAATGATTGTGAGTATTATTTTTTCCATAATCGAGCAGGCCTAAACTGAATCTAAATATTAACTGCAGCCCGTTAATGTAAAAACACAATGGCATGATTCTGATGTCCATAGTGTGCCCTTTAATTAGAGAAGTAATGTATGCAACAATGTAGAAAATACTGTGTTGCGACAAATATATGCATTACCATCACAGTAGATTTGCTCACTGTAACAGAAAACACATGACACACAATCATCTCCACACATCAATACACTCCAGTGTACACACAAGCTGACAGGTGCTAATAAGACATTGTGCATTGGTTTTTACATGTCTCGACACAATTGGATCAGACACTCGTTGTCTCGTGTCACATAATAATTTGCTGTTGGTTGATTAAATTTTGTCATTTGTGATAATTGCAGGATTGTTGATTTCCATCTTACATACCGATTTGGCAATTTTCCACAGTTGACTAAATCAAACTATTTAAAAAACTTAAATTTCTGCCCCTTTATTGTTGTTAAGAAAATGCACACTAACAGGCTTTTAAATCCCACACACGCTGCAGTGAAAGATCCCCCTGATTACTGATTACACATTGTGCATCATGGAATTGGTAAAACTGATGTTTTTTTTTATTACTTTTGTGTGTATTTTTGTCCTATTATACGAATGATGCAGCACTAGCACAGCTGTAGTTATAGAGGCATTCAAAAAGGTCCCATTGATCATGACGTATGCATGTACCGGAAAGCATTTGGAGTGCAGAGCTCTTCTCTCATTTCTCCTCCACTCTAACACAGTTATCTCTACCTGATGTGCTTTTGTATCGTACAGTAAGAAGCACATAATAGCAAAGCGCAAGCTATTTGTGTGTGTGTAAGCTCACGGTCCAGGCCTGGTGCCCAGACAGAGGGGGTCTGCTCCAACATCTGCAAATTGAATTCTGCCCAAATGTGACAGTGATGAAGTGTTGTTCATAGCAGCCGTGATTGTCTCTATCTTCACTCTTGTCTGGCAGTATTACAACGAGCCTGGTTACTCCACAGGCCTCAACCTCAGGCCTAGCCAGCTCATCTATTAATGACACTATTGGAAAATCAAATTCATATGAGATACATGTTTTATCAGGCCAGAGCTGGCGGCACATAGAATTGGTTTTGCCGAGCCTCCATCCTTCTCCTTGTTGTGTGTGCGTACTTTGCTTTTCTTGTAAGAGCGGTCTCCTTAGCCCTCAGGCCAGCTTTTAATAATAGGATAAGGGTGCAGAAAATTGATCGGGCTTTACAGGCATGAGCTTTTTAGGATTATGTCAATAACAAAACAAAGTCTGGCCTTTCCATGTTGTGCATGTCTCTTCAGGCATGCAGAGGACCTCTATGTTGCGCTATGACTTTCCTTATAACTCCTAGCTTTTAGGAGAAACCATACAAACAGAGAAGGCAGCAGAGACAAGTAGGTGTGGTTACCTAGAGAGATGAAAGAAAACCAGAAGCAAAAAGTAGATACCCTTTCTCCTACCAGGTGTAAAGGAGCAGCAGGAAACAGAGTAACTTGAGGAAACGAAGTACAACAAAAACTACTAACAGGATGGAGGGCAGGTCCTGGAGCAAGGAGAGCAAATAAGCTCAAAACTGAATAAAAACACATTGATCAATTTGTGGAAACAGTAAAACACAGAGAATGGCGTGTTTATCAGCTCCCTGTATGTTGAAGAGAAGTGCTGGATGCCCTACAGTGGTGCCTGAAATAGTGAAGCAGAGGAAGCATTTCAATGGCTGCACCTCAAACACACACAAATATGACTACCTGTATCTACTTTCCTGAAAATCGACAGACACCTATGAAAGCATATTTTTATATAAATATAGGTCCTTAACTATAAGAACCAGCCTTTTCTCTTCCGCGAGTGTATTTTGCTCCTCTGGTAGCTCATTTCCTCCGAGGCTCCAACTAAATGGCAGGCAAACACTAGACTAGACTAGAGTTGGTTGACAGATTCCTTGTGCTCACGGCAGCCACTGCTGGCAGTGTGGAGTGAGAAGAGGACTGCTTCAAGCAGGACATAGACACATAAACTAAAATCATTTGGCTGTATATTTTTTGCCTTCCCTTGTGAGTCTTGTCTGTTCCTTTTTCTCACTTATCCAGGAGTACCGGCGCTGTCAAACTCTGAGTGATGTAAGGGTGAACTTGCGATGACCTCTTTCCTTGTAATAAGGATGGAGCGACGAAGCCTTCATCGTGACACAAGTCGACAATGAGGAGAAGAATGATCTGTACACAGTTGTAAATTTAGCTGGCAGTGGTGGGAGTTGTACCTACGTCCACTTTATTAGGTAGACCTTGGAAAAGAGACTTCTAATCTAAATGAGTTTTAACCTGGTTAAATTATGTTTTAAAAAAAATCACACACAACCACATGTAGGGTTTACAGAAATAGTAAAAAGAAAGTTAATTGAACTAAATTACCTTAGCCAGAGGTCAGAAGAGATTGGCCGTCTAGTTTGAGATGTTTGAAATGTACTAATAAGTTAAATAAACATTTGTCAGAATTAAAGTTGGCACAAGACAATATTTAATTTGAGCTTTTTGCTACTAGAGACAGAGCAACAGGTAACCTTAAATACTCTCAATTGACATCTAATCTGGTTGGTACATACATCAGATAATATGGTGAATATAGGGTTTAGCTAATATATATATATAGGGTTTAGCTAATATATACACTGTTTGTTATATATGTCACAAGATTTTAGTATCGCCTCCTATGAATTTGTGGTAAATGTAGATCACATTTTAATTTAAACATAAATTATATAATTATGATTTATGTAATAACAAAGTTTTAAATATAAAATATGATCATGTCTTGTCATCCAGCCCCATAAATATCACTATATTCGTACCACTAACGCCTAGGTCTGCACAGAGCTTTGAGATTTTCTGTTGTCGTGGTGAAGCTTGACATTGTGTGTGGCTCTTCAAGTTTCAAGGAGCTACTGAACATAATCAACTTAACATCTGACTGTGTAACACTTGTCTTGTTAAATTAATACATTGTTTTTTATGAGAGCTGGAGTTATTTCAGGGTTAACAATGTCATTTTTATATCCCCATTTGTTTGCATATAAACCTAAATAAAGAGCTTATGCCTTTGGGCCATTAGAGCAAAATAAAAGAAAAAACATTTATTTTCAATTACAATTACACACTTAACAATAGTATTACATTACATCTAATAGATACTTATAGTCCATTACGCCATTTACCACAAGAACATAGATACTGAAAAGGTCTGATCTCTATTATGAAGTGTGGGGTGACTTTGACCTAACTTGTCCCTTCTTCAGGTCTGGTGAAATGAGTTTTATATAGACACACAGCCATAATGCCACTTACACATGCTTTCTCCAGGCATGGCGGGACATCATGAAAGCTTTTATAGCCCACCCCCACTGGTCAGCTGTAAAGTGAGTGAAAGAGGAGGCTGACCTTTCCAGGCTTTGCACTAAATACCTGGTGCTTGCTTATGTACATGTCTGTCCACAGGGCTCTTTAGACCAAACTTAATTCTAGATGAATTCCTGGTTTATTTGGGGCTTAAATCTGGTTTTGTCCTGGTTTAGCTTTTGTTCATACTTGGTTCAGACATAGTTTAGACTTTAGACTAGTGGGGGATGCAGGGCAGATTAGATTTGTCCAGCCTCTGTATTCCTGTTACCTTTATTAGTGGTTTGGACCTGGGTCAGACCTGCTTGGTTTGGACCTGGAAAAATCCTGGTTTAGTTTTTTTGCCTTAGAGTTTACTTATATTATTTAACTCATTACACTGATTTTTTTTCTATAGTATCTTACAGTTTCATATATATGGCCACATAATGTTGAGAGGGGTGTTGAAAGAAAAAAGCAAAGGAATAAAAAGAGCACAGTTTTCAGGAGCAGCTATCACCACTAATTCACATCAAGACTAAAGCAGGGCGTCCTGATGTCATAGACGACCTTTAGAAGATCAGAGCTGCCACTTTAGTTACAGATCAGTCTAGAAAGGCACTGAGGCACTCCTGCACTGCCATTTTCCGGCATCCCTACCAGGGTTTTCCGTTAGCCGACACATGGCGGCTTTTAGACGTTTTGAAATGCAAAGGAGAAAGTGTCTGGGGAGAGGGAAGTCTGGGCATCCCTGCTTAGACTGCTGCCTCCGCGACCTGGCCCCAGATAAGCGGAAGAAGATGGATGGATGGAAATGCAAATGTTTTATAAAAAATTTGGAAAACAAGGCCTGTGCTGTCGTCCCTGACTGCAAGGTGTATATCGGCAAAACTTTTTTTGATTTGTTTGGATGTTACTGAAGAATATTTTTGCCATATTTTGTAAATTTCCTGAAAACCACATTCTTCTTTCAGTCTCTAGAGGGTGCTATAGAGGTAACTGGCATCATGTTGGTCAGATGTGTTCAGGGCCAGGGGTAGGTGTTTCAGGTTTGAGCTTATCGGGCAGTCAAATATACCTGACTTCCCATTTTCAATCCAAAATGGCCAACTTCCTGTTTGTTGTAGGGTGGGGCCATAATAATTTTTTATGTTGGGTACACTGTGGAGAATCACTTTACAAAAGTTTCATTGCTCTCTGCGAAAGTAAGTGAGTCCAGAGACCCATAGGGGTCATAGACATGGGGGCACTATAGAGGCATTCTTTATTTGACCTCTGTAATTTGCCTATGTACATTAAATATACAATTGCCCGGATCAATGTGACAAAATTAATGTGATTTTGTTTATGTTCAGCAGGATTATTGGCTCAATAAAAGTGCATCAAAGCATTAATTTATTCATTATTTAATACTCATTAATCGTAGAAGTACCAAACTCAATCCAGTTCTGCATCTTGAGTTATTGCGTTCACAGTTTTGGCCCCCAATTAATTAATTATTTAATTAATATTCATTGTGGAAGTACCAAAATTGATACAGTTCGGCGTCTTTATGGTATGTACCTGTGTGCAAAAGTTGAAAAAGATCCCGCAAAGACTTTTTGAGGTATTGCGTTCACAATTTTGGGCAGTAATTAATTAATTACTTAATTAATATTCATTGTAGAAGTACCCAAATCGATACAGTTTGGCGTCTTTATGATATGTACCTGTGTGCAAAAGGTGAAACTGATCCGGCAATTTGTTTTGAGTTTGCTTTTACACGTACAATCTGTGGACGCAGATGCAGACCAACGTGATACCATAATATTGTCGTAGAGGCTTGACACCTTTAACTATATACATGTACTAAAACATACAGTTAAATTGTATGGACCATAAATAGCATGTTACTGCCACATAATTGTTGGTATTGTATGATATTTGTATTCTGTATGGGTCTCCAACAATAGTGTTATGATCAGGTATGAGACAATATTACAATCATTTTTGCAACACAAACAAAACATTTTATTATTGTGAAAATCGTTCATCACAATTATCATAATTTTTGCAACTTAATGCCCTTTAGACTTTACTGTGAAGAGATTCTTCATTATATTCAATATAGGTTCAGGTGATATAAATTTGAGCCTGCAATAAAATATAATGTTGAGATTCTACTCACTCACCAGACTGATACTTGACTTTAGCCAGCAGATAGACGGCTTGTGCAAGTCCAGGCACTATCTTGACCACATTGTCTAAGAGTGTGGCACAGCGTTGCAGCTGAGGACAGGGAGGCTGCCCAGGGGCGGGAGGCTGAAACAACAGCAATAAAACACTTTTAGTATGGTCTGTTGCTGACTACACTATAACAACCATGAAATGAAAAACAGAGAACTATTTGGACATTTTACACAATAGCCTATTGTCTTTACAGTTGAAGGCTGAATTTATTAAAGTGAATGAATTCTCAACAGTTAAAAGACAACTGGTTTTAAGTCACTCTACGACCTATATGTTAAAGTGCAACACAAGCATACACAAAGAATAAGGGAAAACTAGGCCTATGCTGTCGTCCCCGACAGCAAGGTGTATATCGGCGAAACGGCCCTATATATGTGCCACAACTGGCACCAACGGGCACCTTAATCAGACATTGTGTGATTTCTAAAGATTTTTATATTGTTAACAAGCAATTAGGAGGCCCCGCCCCCAAACCATGACAAACATGAGAAGGGTCTATTTGACTATTTTGATTTATCTGGATGTTTAAGAATAATGTTTTGACAAATTTAGTGTGCAAATGTTGAAAATGATCCGGCAATTCGTTTTTGAGTTATCGCGTTCACAGCTAGGATCTGCGGACGCGGACGCTTTGCTGAAAATCCTGTATATAATCCCTTTAAAGTAATCCTCAATGACTTCAAAATAAAAATGCATAAACTGACTGACTGTAATACCTGATCCCAAATAATAATAATATATAAGAACACTATATGTATGGTTAGGACTGTAAGGTTAGATGTGAAAGAAAATAGATATCCAGGCAGCTCTTTTTTACGGATCACTCACAAAATGTAATTAATCTTTGCGTAATTTCTGATCTTCCCTGAAAATTTTATTGAAATTGGTGCAATACTTCTTGAGTAAAGTTACTGAAAGGTGCCATTCTTAAAAAAAAAAATCCTGGATCTAGTTGGTGATCAGGATCACTCATCAAATCTCTAATCAATTGTTCCTTGTGTCAGTTTTGATCTCTGAAATTTTCCTCCAAAGCTGTTCAGTAGATTTTGCATTACTTAGATACAGAGAGACAAACAAACAGACTAAGCTACTTAAAACATGACCTCCTTTGCAAAGGCAATAATAACATTTTTGCACATTTTATTAGAAGGCACAAGAGTGTAGAGGTTAATAAACCCTGCTTTTACCTGATCCTGGGCCGCTCCGTCCGTGATCACCACCAGCCGCTGCTTCAGCTCAGGGCGCCCCCCGTTGGCTGCGTCAAAATACTTCTTTGCGAAGGTAATGGCGGCTCCGGTGTGGGTGCCTCCATCGATCTGCATCATGTCATCAATGGATTTAAACATCTGGTCCTTGGTGTAGAACTGGTTCAGGGGGAACTCCAGCTGTTGGACCGTGCTGAACTGGAGAACTCCGAAGTGGATGTAGTCCTGGCAGCATACAATTATATGAACAGTATAAAATTATATTGTTTATCAAGATGGCTATTTTATCATTGTTCATTGTGATAGTCATTTATTTGCACCACAATGCCATTTAGACCTTACTGTAGAAGAACCAAAGAGGTGGAGCAACGGCTCATCTCCTCTTGTCTCCGGTTTTCTCACTGTAGCGCTCTATTTAAGCTCTCTTTCAACATCGGAGATCAACGTTCGTTGAAAGAGCCTACTTCACCTCATCTATTTCACCAAGCCCTTTTTCACCACGCCAGGACTTCCTCTACTTTTAAAAGCCTCTCAGACAGTAAGTGTGTTTATGGGCTATGGGCTTGACTGTTCATAGGGAGAGCAAACCACTCACCAAACGCTACCTATTACCATCTCCATCATATCTGAGATTAGTAGCCAGTTTTTAACCAAACAGCAGCTGTTATAGCTAGCAACCATACTGCTTCTCTCTTTATTATGGAGCTAATCCCTCACCATGGAGTAATACATGCTACCGACCAAGGCAAGGCAAGGCAAGGCAAGTTTATTTGTATAGCACAATTCATACACAAGGCAATTCAAGGTGCTTTACAGAAAAGACAGTTAAAGAACATAATACAATTAAAAACACAACAATAA
>JAVQKC010016012.1:0-27127 GCA_036025475.1 Philypnodon macrostomus
TAATGACCCCCCGGCCCTGAACACATCTGACTAATATGATGGCAGTTACCTCTATAGCGCCACCTATAGACTGAAAGAAGAATGCAGCTTTAGGGAATTTTCTAAATTTGGCAAAAACATCCAGACAAATCAAAAAAGTGATTAAGGTCCCATTGGTAACAGTTGTAGCACGTATGGGCAGACGTACGGGGCAGACGGACGGGGCCGTTTTCGCCGATATACACCTTGCTGTCGGGGACGACAGCACAGGCCTAGTTATAATTTGCAGACTTCTTGCGTCTGATTCACAGATTTTGCATAAAACTACTTTTGTCTTTTGGTTGTGTCTTGTTCCACTACAGATATTGTTTGTCTACAGTCAGTAGGATTTAATACACATTCTGTGTTGTTTTTTTAAGAACCACTTGATAGTAAAGGTCCCTCCATACCAGAACCAGTCCATCACCTGTGAGGTTTGTGTGGGCATCTATGTTGTGACAAATGCTGGAAGATCCCATGATGTCCAGACGTTCACATATACTCCTGACTTAGGTTTGTTTTTGTACAGTAGGGTTATAATAGCTATTTTTTCTTACTAGCTTACTCAACAGCTCCACCTGCAGTTTTGCATATGATGAACCAGTGTTAATGTACAGCACTTGGCACAAAGGTTTGTTTATATTTTTGTCATTTGTCATTCCAGCAAAGGCAGATGTGTCTGTAAAAAAGGAGATACCTTCACCATCAAAGTCTTGTTCCTTTGATAAACAAAACAATGGTTTGTGAAACTAATCTTATTCATTTTATTGTTTGTTACATGCAATATAAACTCTAATAACTCATTTTCTTTGCAGTATTAGAGAGTGCCTTTTTGTTACCTTTAGTAAAAAGTGAAGAGGTCACCCCAATGGAGGTCACCAGTAATCTTCAGAGTGCTGGAGTATTTAAGGTAATATATTGCTTATATAGTGTAGTAGTATAGTCCGTAAAATCATTATTTATGTATTTATTGTTTCTGGTTGTGTTGACAGCCGAGTGACCTGTGTCCACTGCAGCCGAATACAGACATGACTTCTGGCCATTTAAATAACAACAGACCATTCTCTGGTACCCTTCCACAAACGGCAGGTGACCCTGACAAAGGCCAGACTTCTGTTTTTACAAACACAGAACCCTTAAGCACCATCCAGAAGCAGGACATTGCACCCAGCAGCTCCTTCTCAGTGCCTGCAGATGCTCTGGTCCAACATAGCTCTCAGCAGTTTCTCCTGGAGCCAAGGGAGGGTCTCGGACAAGAATTGCCCGGTGGTGCTGCTCCAGGAGTAGGCAGGCTCTGTGGGGAAACTGCGACTAGGCCACAACAACTGCCACTCTTCCCCCCTGATGAGGTAGCTCAGTTAGAGGAGGCAGTTAGGCAGCTTAAAGCTAAAGGCTTTTGCAACTTACCTCTTCAACCTGACAACTCACAACAACAGCAGCACCTTCAACACCAGCAACAGCTGCAAAAACAACAAATTCAACATCAACAACTGCAGCAGCAGCAGGTCCTCGAGAACCTCCAGCAGCAGCTGTTCCAGTCTCAGATCCAAATGCAGTGTGAGATGTTTCAGGATGCGGCGCAGAAGACTGAGCAGCAGAGCTCCCCTCAAGTTGCTCCAAACCAGGCCTCTCTTTTCCAGCAGCCACCACAACAGCAACAGCAGCAGCAGGTGCCTCTGTATCAGACCAGTGAGCTGCTGTCCGTTCAGACCAACTTCATGCAGCAGACACCTTCTCACCCTTCACCACCCGTGTTCCGCAACTCTCCTTCATTAGCTGAAACACCAGCTCAACAGGGGCCCCTCTTTCAAAAGACCTCTCAGGAACAAGTCCAGGCCACTCTTTTTCAAAGCCCGATGTCTGTTCTGCAGTCTCCAGAGCAACAACCCTCCACTAATGGACTTTTCCTCCCACAGACATCCCTGCCTTCTCAACTTACAAATAGCAACCCTCAACAGCAGCAGCAGATGGCCTTCCTCAATGTTTTACAAACTCCTAACCCAGAACAGTCAGTATTTCAGGCTCAGACACAACTCTCTCCCATTCAGCAGAGGAGCCCCATGGACCAGCAGCCTCCTACACAGTCACAACCACAGCCAGCCCCACAGGCTTCCTTGTTTCAGAACATCCCTGCACATCCTTCTGCAAACACACTCTCCTCAAACCAGCAGCAACAGCAGCCAGGCCTCTTATTCTGCAACAGCCGTATGACCACCCAGGACCCAGCCTCCAGCCTCATGTTCAGTGGTCAAAGCCAGATGTCTCAAATGGCTGTAAGTCAGCAAGATCGTTCTGAACCCATGTCTTTAGGGAACCACACTGACCCACGTCAGCAAGTCCTGTTTCAAGAGCAACAGTCCATGCAACTGGGCACCAGCTCCAGCAATCAGCGAGAGTCAGTCAGTCTTTTTATGCCTCAGTCAAACATGACCTCGCTACAGGAGGAACTAGCTGCACAGGCACAAGCATCACTGTTTACAACACAGAATAGTGTAGCCAGCCTTCAGACTACCACCTCTTCTCCTGTTCAGCAGCCCGGAGCATTGTTTCAAAATGCAGTCAGTGGGAACATCAGTCAGGCAAACCCATCTCAACAGTCTGAACTCTTCCTGTTTGGGATTCAAAATGGTAAGAAATAAAATACTCAACACCACTAGTAAATATTCTTTTAACCTTTGTGTTTTGCCACATAGTTAATTGTATTTTATTTTCCTGTATCTATTTCTATCTATTTAACTTCTTGCAGACTGCGGTCAGCTCATGAATCCAGCTGGTAACACAGTGTCGGATCAGATCATTGCCATCAGTCAGTCCGGTCAGAACCAGAGAGAGAGTGATGCACGTATCCAGTCACTGCTGAGCCAGTCCCTGACACAGCCCGCCTCTGTCCAGAACAGCATGACTGTCTCGCAGAACATGGAGAAGATGGATGAGCTGCTGGTTAGCTTACACGAGTCAGCAAGCAGCTTAACGCGTTCATTCTAACATCCAACCAGGTGCCATATTTAAAAACGCACCTTGTTTTTCTCTAACTAACATATATTAATTTACTGGTAATTGATTAAAAATAAAGTATTGCTCAGTTTATTACACATGGGGGGTGCATTGAGATCTCTTATAGTAAAGATTCATGTATCGTCTGTCACTGAGGTTGACTGAATTTGAATCCCTGTGTCTGTATGGTTTGTTTCTTGAAGTACATTTTTTTTGTGTCATTTGTTACAAACATTTTTTAGTCTCAATGTTGGATCTTATGCTCTCCAAAGTCAAAACCGGTTTCCTTTTAGTCCATGCAAGACCAGCAATATAGTCACTGTTTTGGTGTATGTAGGGGTAGTCTCTGTGCCTAACTCACCAACTGACAATGCTCACCTGCTAAATATACAAAAGTATTTGTTAAACAAGGTCTCAGTATTGTATATGTTCATAATGAAAATCAACACATGGCCTACCTGAAGATGTTTTCTCCAAATGGCACTTTGTAACACACATTAGCAGTCATGTATTAGAGCTAGATACTTAAGATTTATTATTTAATTGGAGAACTCATTCTGGACGAGTTCCGGCTGAAGTTTTAAATTTGTATCCAGCACTTTAAGATGTGTGACTATTAACTATTACTAAGACTAGGATGATTTTCTACATACATGTGATAAGCTACAGATGAAGGGGGAGCATGAAACACAGCAACTTTTTTACGATATGTGCAACTGAAAGTAAAACGGGACTTATTTTGTATTAAGAAAATATTTTTTTAATCAAATATATTTTTAGAACCCAAGTTCCCAATAACAAGTTTAACACGTCCCATAATTTTGCACCTACACAAATTGAAGGCTCAATTTTTAACAAAGACTTATTATTATTTCTAATGTCAGTGGATAGTATTCTGCATCAGGGACACTTGTACTACTAGAATAGTATTGTATTATATTTATTAGGAGGCTATATTTGGTGAACTTAGTGGACTGGACTACTTTGTTGACTGTATGTAATGCATGTCTCTACTACATACATTTGATTTCACACAATGTTTATCTTTATCTGCTGTTAGTCTCGGGCTTTTTAATAGCCAGTGGCTTTCATTTCAGCACATTGCTGATAGTTTGCCAGTTTTATGGCTTATAACCATATATTTCCTTGTATCTAATACACCCACTGACCTTAACAAAAGTATATCCCTGCTTTGTGTCATGATGTTGTTTTGTCAAGTGGTTCATTGTACATGTTTGTGTGAACTAGGGGCTGGTCTCTGATAGTAACAGTTTAATCTCTTGTGTCTATAAGGGTTTGTTAGGAGAATGTGGTTATAACATGTTACATGTAAGACCGATAAAAATTGGCCATACTTGTGTGAAGTGTGAAACTGCAACATGGTCATTTCACTGAAGTTTTGTTTGAGACCAATTTTAAAGGGACCATAAAGGCATCCTGACTTTGGAGATAAGGGCTATATGAATGGCTTTCTTCTACCTGTATACTAAATCTAATGTCTCAAGTGTTTAGTATTTAAAATGTTAATTTACTATAAGATTGTTTTTATTGTTGTAGTGCATGGTATTGTAGAAGTGTCTAATATATTTGTGTGTTGGTTATCATTCACGTAATCATTTTATTCAAAGCAGTTAATTTATATAATGAATGGTTGGTTATATCTGATGATAGTAGTAACAATGTCTTGAAAAGAAGGCATCATTATAATTCCTATGGATAGTTCATGTATTTGTCAATTTGACCAAAAACAACCATGTAACACTAAAAAGTAAAAAAAAAATCTCAAACAATTAGATTTTTTTTTTTGTAGTACTTTGTAAGTGCAATTATACCACATACATGTAAATATAGGCAATAACATTTTCACCTCCAGTTTCTTTGTGTTTGTCTTGTGAGTATTGACATTTATTCTATTATTAGAAAAAAAAAGTTATTTTTCCTTCTCAATAGAACAAGATCTGTTCCTTTGATGCATGCAACCAATAAAACCAGTTAAGTAAAAGTATGTAGACAATGTGCCTTAATCAGATGCATGCTTTAAATATTCTTGTCTGTCTAATCAGATGTATGCTTTAAATATTCTTGTCTGTCAAAACAAGTTTTTAAAAGTACAATGTGAGCCATAAACTTCTGATCACCAAGAAGAGGAGTTCAAATTTCTTCCTGCTCTGACTTTAAGGTATTTTATTTATTAATTTTATTGAAAAATATTCCACAATTTCAAATAACAGCAGTCTATTCCCTAGTGCAATCACGGGACAGAATAATATATTATAAATAAATAATAAAAACGTCACACAATATTAAGTATTGTTCATACAATGTGTCCATGTTGATTTAGTTTTAACAGCCTTTCTATTTGTATAGGGTTGTATAGTAGCTACTAAATGTATGACGTAAAATGCATTGAAAAGCCTGTAGATTTCAGCATGTAGCTCAAAGCTAAAAAGATTTTCTCCTCTTATCAATGTTGCTTGTAACCTAAAGTTTGAATTTATTCTTCAGATTGAGGGTGACAGAAATGCTAACGTTTTATTGCTTGCTATGTTGTGTGGCAATTTAATGCTGTGCAATATTTATGTTACTCTAAACCGAATGATGTTAACATTATCTATGGATCAATTCCATTGGTAACATGAATGAATCCTGATCAACAGCCCCTGAACGTTTCACAGAGTTCTCGCGTAGTCTTTGCGCTACGTGCACGTGATCAGTACAACAGCACCGGCACCAACATGGCGGATGTGACTGCAGTGGACGGAGACAAACTCAGCAAAAAGTGAGTTTTTTTGTTCATATATCTTCACTCTTTTGCCCATTACGCGCTCATGATGAATATTCTTTTAAAATACAGCCTTAAGCACTTGCATTGTGATGGATGAAGTAGGTTACATGATATTGCTAAATGTTACATCAGGTGAAAGAATGGTAACTATCGCGGGCTCCACATGAAAGCAAATTTAGCCTACATTTCCCAAAATACCTTTTGGTGGTGGTCTTGGTAGATGTAGTTCTATGTTTACGTTTTCTTATATTTCCTTCATGTATTCTCAAGCTTTTTAAAACTACACTACCCATTTGAAGAAAGGATCTCGGCACGGTTTCGTTTTTGGTTCATCAATGTTAGCTTTTTAAAAAATGATCACGATCCTTTAGCTCGTTGTAGATTGAGAAATCTGCCTATGGCTGTACATTTGAGTGAGTTTATACAAACTGACTGGTCTGCGTGGTATTTCCTCGTCAGTGCTAAAATATCTATTTGGCCACTTTGTAGTTAGCTATATTTTAGGTTGGGCTCTGTTTTACAGTTTCACTTTTTATTTGAGTCTTATATAATCAGGAGCCACATTATCTCACATATGAAGCAATGACAGCCTATTGCTGCCTGTGCTGTATCTATTTCCTTAGGTCTCTCTGCTGACTTAGCCAGCATGCTGTCTCTGGTCAGAGTAACCAGAAAGCAGCTGTGCCTGGCCTTTGGGGTCAGTGGGCAGTGGTTAAAATATGCACCCCCATGTACAGCTGCGGTCCCTGGTCAAATTTATGGAAATCGTTGGAGAGGTGACAAAAGGTTGGTAGCTTTTCCGTTTTAATGAGAAAAACAACCAACCTTTTGTCACCTGCACAAATATGGTCTCCATTTCTATGCCTTTTGTGTACTTCTCTCTTGTTATTTTTTGGCATGAAAATCCATAAACGTTTGTTTCATTAATTGTATTGATCCACTTTTCCTGTTGATTTTGGTTAGTGAGCTGAAGAGGCGGATGAAAGCTGAGAAGAAAGCAGCTGAGAAAGAGGCTAAAGTCAAGGAACAAGTGGAACAAAAAAAGGAAACTAATAATGAAGAACAACAGAATGTATTGGATGAGGAAACTCTTGATCCAAACGTAAGCAGGCTTTATGAACTATGCCATATACTAGAACTGGAGACATTATTACTTAGTTTGTTTGTTTTGTTCTCACGTGCAGCTTTGTTTATATTATATTTTGTATTTTTGGTTATTCTAGCAATACTTCAAAATCCGTTCCCAAGCCATCCAGGCACTAAAGGGCACTTCAGAGGACCCATACCCCCACAAGTATAACGTCAACTTGTCTCTCACAGAGTTCATTGAAAAATACAATCATCTACAGCCAGGGGACCAGTTGTCTGATGTTGTTCTCAATGTGTCAGGTATTGAAATGGTAAAATAAATACTACTTTTTTCTTCAGTGTTTAACCTTATTGTCAATGGCAGGGCGAGTCCATGCTAAAAGAGCTTCAGGTGCCAAGTTGCTTTTCTATGATCTACGAGGTGAAGGCGTCAAGTTGCAGGTTATGGCAAACTCAAGGTAAAATTATTCAAATTAAAAGCAGTAATAGCTTAGCGCAGGAATATGTTTACTTATGTTTAAAACTCAACAGTCAATTGTCTTGTTTGTATTATCAGGAACTACAAGTCTGAGGAGGACTTTGTTGCCATTAACAACAAGCTGCGGCGTGGAGACATCATTGGTGTACGTGGATATCCAGGAAAAACAAAAAAGGGGGAGTTGAGCATTATTCCCTTTGAAATGACCCTGTTATCACCATGCTTGCACATGTTGCCTCATCTCCACTTCGGCCTCAAAGACAAGGTAATATGACTTTGATTTCAAGCTTCAATGACAATAAAATGTGTGCTTAGTAAGAAGTTCTTAAAGTAGATTATGATAGTGTTGTTGATGATTGACGCCTCATTCACACTGAATGCAGTACATGCGCGGAGCGGTTTCCATACGGTATTCCTCCGGACTGTCATTCACACCGAGTGCAGCCCGTGTGCTGTACGTGTGTATGTGCACATCCCCTCTCGCTGGTGCATATGGAGCATGGAGCATGGAGCTGTGTGTGTATGTGAAACCGCATGCGGAGGAAAATAAAATCTTTGCATATTTCTTCTGCATTGCTGGACCACGACACGCTTTGTGAATTTCAATGTAATCTTGTTCATGCATTCAGTAACAAAACAAAAGAAAAACTCAAATGAAAACATGAACCCTCTGATTTTATTTTGATATTCTGGGATGTCTCTTTTGTTTGTGACAACATGAAAAATTATCAAAATGTTGTGGTTTTTTTAACAATTGTAACTTATTTCTTTAAGGAAACACGTTTCCGTCAGCGATATTTGGATCTGATTCTGAATGACTACGTAAGGCAGAAATTCATAACCCGCGCCAAGATCATTACATACCTGCGCAACTTTTTGGACCAGCTTGGATTTTTGGAGGTAAACTGAAATAAAATGGATGTATAATGTAATTTTACTTGAACATGGCTGAGAGATGTATTTTGGTTGTACTTAGATTGAGACGCCAATGATGAACCTTATTCCTGGTGGAGCAGTAGCCCGTCCCTTTGTTACTTACCACAATGACCTGGACATGAACCTCTTCATGAGAATTGCTCCTGAGCTGTACCATAAGGTATATTCTATTCATATTTTATCCTTCACTATGTTGGCTTTATGGAACTTTTAATCTGAGATGGGAACATTTAATAATGTATACATTTTATACACAGATGCTTGTAGTTGGAGGAATGGATAGAGTTTATGAAATCGGTCGTCAGTTTAGAAATGAAGGAATTGACCTCACTCATAATCCAGAGTTTACCACCTGTGAATTCTACATGGCTTATGCAGATTACCACGACCTGATGGAAATTACAGAGAAACTCCTCTCAGGTAAATGTTTTCATTTAACTGTAAAACATGCAATAAAGGAGCAATTTAGGAGACATCAAAGAAAATCATACAGAAATATGTAAGATATAATTGTTTATTATTAACAAATATTAGAAAAAAATACATTCTTAAAAACGGAAATGGCGAACAATGTTCTCTTTGCTTCAGGGATGGTGAATCACATCACTGGAGGCTATAAAGTGACATATCATCCTGATGGACCAGAAGGTCAGGCCTATGAAATTGACTTCACCCCACCTTTCAGAAGAGTGAGCATGACTCATGATCTCGAGAAGATTATGGGGGTCAAATTTCCTCCTACTGACTCCTATGACTCTGATGGCAAGTATTAAAACATACATAGAGGCATACATATATGTACAGTGTACAGGATGGTGGATATTGAAATACCTGACTTTTATTTTGATTTCAGAGACGCGTAAATTCTTTGATGACTTGTGCACCCAAAAAGGTGTGGAATGTCCTCCACCTAGGACCACAGCTCGTCTTCTTGACAAGGTGCTTTTTAAATTTCTGTTTTTGTTTTCTGTATTATTTCTACGTTAGTATTTGTCTTTTGATATTATGGATTTCTCTATAGTTGGTTGGTGATTTCCTTGAGGTTACATGCATCAGTCCTACATTTATCTGCGATCACCCTCAAATCATGAGCCCTCTGGCAAAATGGTAAGAAAATACTATATTCACTTTGGTTTCAAACATGATTGTGTAGATTCTGACACAAATGCTCTGTTGTCACAGGCACAGGTCACAGAAAGGCCTAACTGAGCGATTTGAGCTATTTGTGATGAAGAAAGAAATTTGCAATGCATACACTGAGTTAAATGACCCCATCAGACAGCGTGAGCTTTTTGAACAGCAAGCTATGGTAATAAAATCACAACTTCTCCTATGGTTTTAATACCACATTTATCATGTGATACTAACGTTTTAAACCGTTTGATTTAAACAGGCCAAAGCTGAGGGCGATGATGAAGCCATGTTCATTGATGAAAACTTCTGCACTGCATTAGAATATGGTTTGCCTCCAACAGCCGGCTGGGGCATGGGAATAGATCGTTTAACCATGTTCCTCACTGACTCAAACAATATCAAGGTAAAACTGCCACTGCTATAAGATTAGCTGGGGTAAAAATGGATAGTCCAGAGTTGGGTGTTCTAAAGTAATGCAGCACTTAAACTCAACAACAATAAGATTAATTTGATTGATAATTATTATTTGCAATTACAATGTTTCTATTTAGCACATTGTCATGAGACAATGAGCAAACATCAAAACCTACTAAATGCACAACTCGCCCTGATTTTATTTTGTTTTTCACCTCTAGGAGGTGCTGCTCTTCCCTGCCATGAAGCCCGATGACAACAAGACTGCTGCACCTGCAGAAGGCACCTCCGTCTGAATACCTGTCAAGTCTTCATTAACTTGCCTCACTGTGGTCACAGTCTGTAGGTTGTTTTATTCATGTTTGTTTGAGATATGGCTCTTAATTTCCTCAAGGGACTATGTTTATTACTATTATTATGTGGTTGTATGGTTAACAATGAACCATATTTGTATTTCTACATAATGATAATACTTTCTTTCTGGGTGAATTCTCTAGACAGATATATGTGCAGACATTCAGTTTTTATCAGCCTAAATGTTGTCTGTACCTGATCTCATAAAGCTCTTTGTCTAAGGATACATTCAAGAAATGAAAACTGGTTAATACACAAATAAAGTCAAAATAAAGTTACATGATTTGATTCAGTGGTCTCGTACTGTTTCACAAGCAGCAGTTGGTCTTTGACAGTGGATGTTAAATGTTCAATGTATGGAAAACAAAAGCGTCACATACAGTTTTACCAAATTAGTTTGAAATTGCATGAAATGTTGCACGTTATCTTTACCGCACATAGACTAAAACACAAAATGAATGAAAGAAAATACTATATTGTAATTGCTGAATGGAAAAGCCTGAACTTCAGATTTTCTTCCAAAATAATTGTCAAAATATATTGTTGAACCTGACCTGAGTTCGCCCTCTGCGCTCTGCCCTTCGAGCGGGCACGCCTACAGTGTGATGGTGCGCGCTCCCGTGGCCGTGTGTATGTGTGCACTCGTGTAAAGTGTTGCCACACGGAGAGAAGATGGCGATGAGAGCAGCGCTCCGGTGCCTCTCTAACTTTTCTCCCAGGCTGGTTCAACCCTCCCCGACTTTGCTGCTGTGGAGGAGCGACTTCCCGCGGACACTGAGCACCAGCACGACCCTGTCCACAGGTAAACTAAAGGCTACATGTGTTGTCATGACTGTCCCAGTGGAGCCGCAGAGTGAAACACTACATGTGGACTGCCCTCGCATTCCTGTCCCCAAACGCTTCACACTTTTGTGTCACTTTGCCACAGCGCAACAGAGGAATGTGCCTGAGAGGACAGAGTTTGGTCTTTGGTCATTATAGAACGTTTATCCCCGGGTTTATTGTGATTAACTAGCTCGTGCAGAAGACACAGCACGAGCTCTAAATAAATGGTAAACAGGACATTTGCAGTCGCGTGCACAAGGTTATTCCCTTAGGAAAGAAAGCCACGAGTTTAGGCCTTCTGTCAGCCGTCAACAGGCAACAGGTTCAGACGTGTATTTAATAGACGTTATGTTCCGCTGCCAGCAGTGGGACTGGTGATCTAAGGACGCTGTTTCTCCTCAGGGCATCTCAGTAACAGTGGCGTTATAGCGTGTTCTTTCACAAACAATTCAACCAGTCTTTGTTTTGTGTTGTCTTTGTACAAAGCTTGTGTTGGGATGTTGTGTGCTACATTTACCAAACAATTGGCGGCCTGTGTTCAAATAAAATAATGGAATGATTTCTGAATTGTCTTTAGCCCATCATGGGACTTTGAACTGTGAATGTGAAATTGTTTACGTTCAGGTCTGTTTGCAGTTACAATTATTTATTATGATAAAGGTTTCAGTTATCCATAATCTGACATTTATTGATTTATTTAATTTTTGTCTTTGTTTCTACACAGCACTAAAGTTTACAGATAAGCATGAATGGGTGCGAGTAGAAGGTAGCATTGGCACTGTTGGTATCAGCAATTATGCACAGGTAAGTGAATCATTGATTTATTGATTTCCCCACGACAATCTAAATTTAGAGCCATGTTAATGTATGTGGACTTTTTTCCGCCCTTTGTTCTTGCAGATACTTTACTAATTTACTGTTTTATGACACGTTTGAGTCTGTAGATAACACCAGTGATAATTACCCACAATCTCCAAGGTGAAAGTCACAAGTCTGTTTCATTAATCAACTCTATACCATAACTCTGACTAGGGCTGCACGATTTCATTGTGATTTTTATGACAAATATTGCAATTGCGATTAGATTTTCAATATTGTTTTTAAAACCGTTCACAGCACATTTCTGGAAGCACAAGACTAAAATATTAACTGTTAAATGTTGCCTTTCAGAAAACGCTTGTAGAGGTTAACCCTAGGGAAGCAGGTTCTTACACAATAATTGCAAATTGATACCATTAAAATTGCAATTTCGATTCGATTGCAATTAATTGTGCATCCCCAACTCAGCCTGAAAATTGTTTTTAAAAATGCATGTTTTATTATCTCAGGAAGCGTTAGGTGATGTGGTATACTGTGGACTCCCTGAAGTTGGCCAGAGACTGGAACCAATGGGTATATGTAATTACATTTCTTCAACTTTCAGTACAATAATAATAATAATACATAACACTTACACTATAGTGTATATTATTCTTTTTGCATTCTGTGTCTTTTTAGAGGATTTTGGTGCCTTGGAAAGTGTGAAAGCTGCCAGTGAATTATACTCGCCCCTCTCAGGTGAAGTGTCTGAAATTAACACAGAGCTGGCAGAAAACCCTGGACTAGTAAACAAAGACTGTTATGGAGAAGGTATGGTCTAATCTAAATCCACAAAACACCAGCTATAGTTCCTTAGACAGATTACAGAGAAGCAAGACAAAATAAAAGCTTTAAACAGATTTTAAACGATGAACAGTGATTATGTATTTGACCATGTCTGACCATTAAGACATTCTTTTTACAGGGTGGCTAATCAAGATGAATATTGAAAAGCCTGAAGAACTTGATGGCCTCATGGACCAAGCTGCGTATGATAAATTTGTTAAATCACTTGAGGAGTAGTTGGTGTTGGTTTTTAAATGTAACTACAATCAAGGATCTACACGCATGTTTACTAATGTGCCTGTAACCACCCATGTGTGTAATATTTATCTTGATATCAAAACTGCTATTAAAATTTACAATCTAACTAACACTTTATGGAAAAAGTCCTATACTATAAAAGCATGTATGTTTTACCCATTACTGTAGATGTTTAAATGTACACAGGTGTGATGTTCATTTAATAAATTTGGTCTTTACAATGTGTTTTTGAGTCATGTTAGAAGCATATACGTCATGTCATCTCCACTCACACATAATAGCGTCCTTTTGCTTTGTAATAGTGTACCACCTTGACCTTTGCCCTTATCCAAGATAGGCAGAGATTGCTGAAACATGCTCATCAATGATTAAAAAAATGGAGGGTCAAGAGGACCTACAGTAACTAACCACCAATAAGATTTGAATTCAGTTTGGTTTGCAATAAAACCCCATATTGTATCAAACACAGTGACCCCTGTATTAGTGGGCAAGGTAAGGGTGAAAATATAGTTTACATTTTACTTGAAAATAAACCAAATTTACAAATAGTTCGGTGCAAACCACTCCAAGATAAATGAACAAATACAATAATATCAGGCTTTGCTTTTTACATTTGTTGTTGATTATTTATGTACAGCACTGTTTTGTGAAATAAATTGTAAAATGAATAAATCACTTTTACAATTGATCCTAAGTCAGAATTGAATTATTACATTTCACTTATTACATGTATTTATTTAGTTTTAAGTGACACCCATTGAGTTATTACCGGAAAAGTAAAGATGTGAGCAGTGATTGGCTGGTTCATCCATATCCCACAATCCACTGCGTAGCCACTTCCTTTTTCCTTTCGGCCATTTTCCTCCCTTGTAGGTACGAGCCTATTTTCTTCAACAAATTTCAAACAATCTCCTCTAATCCTCTGCATTTAGGCAGCGATCAAGTGTTACGCCTACAGTATACAGTTGTGTGCTTTGTCACCTTTTTTAAAAAGTTATTCGTTTTTATATATACCCATTTTATCACATTTATTTTCAATGTTGTATGTTGAGATAGCCGCTCATGTAGTGGTCAACGCATTGGCATAGCATAAGTGTAGCTTATTCTCTGCTGCTTTAGTGCAGATGTGTCTGTATAATACGAATATTAAGTGCGTTATGTCAACACCTAGTTTATTAGATATTTACCTATTTTGTTGTTCCGAGGCATTGTGGGTTGACGCGTGTGTAGCATTAGCCAGTTAGCATATGCTATGTAGCATTGCGGATTGGTGAGCCGGCATGACAGCCAACTCATGACACTGTGTTGTGTTGCAGGGACGTAGGCAGCCATGGCCCCTAGCCGGAATGGAATGATCCTGAATCCTCACTTCCACAAAGACTGGCAAAAAAGAGTGCGCACATGGTTCAACCAGCCAGCCAGAAAGATCCGCAGGTAAGAGCGTCCCAAAGCACCTGTGAGAGTTACCCACGTTTACCTTGGCGCATAGCCTCCGTTCAAGTCAAATATTGCAGGATGAATTATGGGGCAAACGTCTTGCTGTGTATGCTCCGAATCTCCCGATTTACACACCTTAATTTTCATTGATTGGTGTCCAGAATAACCCAGGGCTGGCAGACATTGGTGTATGGTTTTTGGAATTGAGTCAGAACAATGTCTTTGTTTATTATTCAAGGCGAAAGGCCCGCCAGGCTAAGGCTCGCAGCATTGCGCCCCGTCCTGTTGCTGGACCTTTGAGGCCTCAAGTCAGATGTCCCACTATCCGGTATCACACAAAGGTTCGCGCTGGACGTGGTTTCACTCTAGAAGAGCTCAAGGTAATGGATGCATCATTGATGGCCAGAAACTATACAGAACTGTCTAAAACTAATGAATAACATTAGTTATTTGCTCAATAAATCTGGTACAAGGCATCTTTTATTCTGCTTCATCCATGTTTCCACACTTCTGGTCGAAACAGCAGTTACACACCCACATTTATTGGCAGGAAAGTGTGCCTGACTTAACTTATTGCTTCTATAATACACACACACTTTTGTTATTGTTATAGCAGTCAAATGACGACACATCTCCGGAATCTCTGTATTTACTTGATGAAAACATTGAACCCCTTTTCTGATGACTGCTTATTGAAATAACTTAAGTCACGAAAAGGCAGACGTCTATATATATATAATGCTCCACTGTCTTCATTTCTGCAGGCGGCAGGCATCCACAAGAAGACAGCCCGCACCATTGGCATTGCCGTCGACTCTCGGCGCCGTAACAGATCTACAGAATCTCTTCAGGCCAATGTGCAGCGTCTGAAGGAGTACCGCTCCAAGCTCATCCTGTTCCCTAGAAAGGCTTCTGCGCCTAAGAAGGGAGACAGTACTGTGAGTATATGGCATCAGTTTGACAGTTACTGACTTCAAAGCTTCAACAACTCCGAACAATTGTAGCTCAAGTATTTAAATTTTTTATTCTCCATGATTTAATTCACAACCGTAACTAAATGCTTGTCGCTGTTTGAAGAAATTATTTCTGCCGTGTCATGCTGTATGGCAGTAAGTGCGTTACACTTAGGAATGCAGACAAAAGCTAGCCAAATCTATCAAGGTTAAGTGTGTTGAATCAGTGGTGTTTAATTGTGTTTTTTTTTTTAAATTGCTCACACCCCATTAATAAATCTTGTTTGTTTTTACAGGAGGAGGAAGTGAAGATGGCCACTCAACTTTCTGGTCCTGTCATGCCCATCAAAACTGTAAGTCAATGTTTTGCATAATGCATTAACCTCAGTTAAAATCATACATGAACTTGGTTCATATGGGTGACTTCACTCGCTTGTTTTCTCTTAGGTGCACAAGAAAGAGAAGGCCCGCATCATCTCTGAAGATGAGAAGAACTTCAAAGCGTTTGCCAGTCTGCGTATGGCCCGCGCCAATGCTCGACTTTTTGGTATTCGTGCCAAGAGAGCCAAAGAGGCTGCTGAGCAGGATGTGGAGAAAAAGAAGTAAAAATTATGAAACTTTGCAAAATAAAGTGTTAAAATATAATTTTGGGATGTTGTTGTGATGTGTCTAGCACCAAAAAAATAAGGTTGGGAATACAGCCAGAACATTTAAGTAGGACTCTAGGCAGTGTTAAGATTTGGTTATTAATTACTGTAGCTACAAAAATTGTATAAGGTGGAAAAGTGGCTGTAGTATAGAATACTTCCAGCAGATGGCAGTAGAGCAAGGTAAGAGGCAGGAATCTTGAGGTCCACATGCACTCTGCACATCTGTTAATAATGGAAGTGTTCATCTAATCAGCTCATTAACCTTGACTTTACTGTCTTGTCATGGGTACCAGATTAATGATCTTAAATGGAGGGAGCGTGTGACTGAATAGAGGCTAATGCATATCAAGTTGTATCAGTGCAATGAGTGACCAAAAATACATTCCCAAAGCAAACAGCAGCTATTCCCTGAGGTCCATGAAAATCAAACATTGTGAAAATGTAATCTGAATCATCATATGCAGGTTACCACAAGTCACCAATGCAATGAAATACTTAGGATGAGAAGAACCGTTTGACTCGCTAAGAAGTTATAAGATATAAGAAGCAGGAATATAAAAGAAGTATTAAAGGTACCTAAAAATATAGCAAAAAGGTGCAGGTAGCTATATTTCAAATTATATAAACTGCACAAATGGTTTGTGTAGTAGCACTGAGACTGATGACATGCATAATACAGCAACAGGAAACACTATGACCGATATGACTTAGAATAGGCAGAATTGATAAATAGTGAGACATCCAATAAGAGCAGAGGCCACTAAAGTAATCCTCAAAATGTTCTCGTCTGTGCCTCCTTCAATGTGTCCCCAGTGTTTCAACTGTCTGAATGCAGATAAATAATTCAGTTAATGAAGGTGAATGGCCAGTCAAGTCGTTTTGGTCTAAGAGTGACTTGCACTTTACAGCTTGAACTCTAATGGATGGTCCCATTCATTTTGACAATACACCGAAAACTCATTTACTGGCCACAAATGTTATTACCAGAGATTTGCTGCTTTAGCAATGTGAAGCAACAGTAATTGACAACAAAACGTTATGACTATGAAGTATTAATGTTCAGGGCTAGGATGTGTGACTTGAGTTCATATAGTAAAAGTCCTTATCACAGTATCATATTAATAGGTCAGTAAGGCAAATATGTAGACAAACAAAGTGTAGAATCTTACCTAGGCCTATGATATTTCCTAAAGAGTCTTTCTGAAACCAAAGCCCCGTAATTGATCATCAAAGTAATCAATTGTGGAGGAGATTATTTTTCACAAAACCTAAAAATACCTAATGGTGTGGGGTAGGCAGGTCTGCTGGACTGGCTTACAAATGTAATAAGTCAAGCATCTCCACATTCTTAAGACAGTAAAGGTATTTGGTTCCCTTTTATCAGACTAGTTTTGAGTATTTCTACAAAATAGTAAAGTCAAGGCTTGATATTGCAGGGGGCAATTTACTGTAGGACGTGCTTATATTAGACCATACTCCACAAACATGTTTGAATAGGCTATTATCAACATTTGAGCTGAGTCATGATGGAAGAGATTTTTGACATCCTGAACACAATCCAGATATAATTGAAACCGTTATATTAATTACATATGTGTTAACTGTTGAGGTGTGGAAAACTGACTATTAGATGATGACGATTAGATATGCATATCATATTCAAACTAGTTGCCTGTGGTGTGAAGCAGTAGGAAGATTTGAGTGGGTAATCCATGTGTAAACGCGGAGTGCGTCCTGTGGGGGGCTGATCTGACGCAGCAGCAGCGGCAGATGGCTGTTGTTTGGAGCTGTGGCGTAACTGGGCTCAGGTGTGTGCCCCAAAGCAGACGTTTTCTACCAACTTGGAGCACCCATGGACAAACAGGCAGTGAGGGTGAAAATGCAGGGGACAAAATGTGTCTGTCTCTTAACTACAGAGCCGTAGTGTCGGTAAACCATTCGTCTGTCTCCAAAGGGAAGTGCTTGTGTGACGGCTACCTGATGATGACTAAAGAACAGGCCTAAATCTGACTCATCTGGCTGTATACTCCACATATACCAGCTAAAAGCTTTATACAACTAAAGGCTCAAAGAATAAAAGCACTCTTTCAAAACCAAAGACAATTGGAAAAATGTGTTCTCCCTGAAGGACACTTTCTGTTCAGAAGAAGTGATGGGACAGCCTTCTGTTTGTGTTTTGGAGAAGCTTGAGAAGTGTGTTGCAATCTTTCGATCTTATGTAATGTCTGGAAATACATTCATGAAAACAATACATTAGTGGGTGTACAGTAAAAGGTTGAAGAGCAAACAATGCATTATGCAGCACACAGGACATTCCTTAAGTAATAGACATTAACACGAACAGCTGATCTAACATCTGGATCATGTGTGTGGACAGTCCTGCCAGATCCTCACGCATGTGGGCTGTACACATAAATACTGCTCACCTGCCAGTAGCACTTTATGTTGCATGTCAAATGTACTTCATGATTGCTGTAATTATGAAGGTACAAACAGATACCAACCTTGCAGCTGTTTAAAGATCTACTTAGTGGATAATAAGCTCGTGTAGCATGTGTCTATAACTTCTCCACAAAACTGTCTTATGTCTCCAGCAATGGGCTTCAGAAATACTGAGAGTCCGTGAAGTCTCGTCCATCTATATGGAAATGGGAAATTCTGACCATTATCCACGCACAATTGCACTGCCTGAGAACACCAGGTTTTACTGTTTAACACCCAAATGTCCCCACACATGTGAGTGAGGAGCTGCGCCTTTCCCCAGCAGCAGTGGACTGTCTCTCCTCTGCGCTCCGAGCGTGCTCTCTCTCTCCAGTCCCCAGTATCGAGCCTGAGTTAGGAGCGGAGATGATCAGCCAGCGTGTCACCGCCAAAAACAAGTGTGTTCGAGAGTAAAGAGCGTCTACCCACAGGTATGTAGCTTCTTTGTTGTTCAGATTGAACTGAACGCCTTCACAAGTGACGAGTACATAGCTAATTAGTAGCCTACATTGCGAATCAAGTGATCCGATAATTGTAAAGCGAGTTTAATTGTCGTATTAAGGCGCCTCATTCAAACTTATAGATGTGTTTTATCTGTTGTTGATTTCAGTTGGAAATGGAGCGCGTTAAATGGACGGGGCTCGTATGCTCCGTTCTGGAGTTTATATAAAAACAGGATGACATGTGCTTTTGCGCGAGCGAAAGACAGGGCGCTGTCCGTGGTGCTTAAATACCCACTTCTCTTCTTCGGCTATTGTAGACTGCACTGAATCCCACGAAGAAATGTCTTGCTCAAGGACACTTCAGCAGGTCTAGGTCTATAAACTACTGTGTTATCTGCTGTTAGGTGTTTTCAGGGAAATGTGGAAGGACAGTGTAAAGGCGAGTCTACATTTGAATAATTGCTCTCACACTTAAAGAGGAGTAATGGTGCGCCTTATTGGACATGAGTTTCTTTGTAATTTAATTGTAGACTAATTGTACTCAGTAGCCCATTTTACAGAAGCTTCACATATACAAAAAATACCTGTAGAAGCTGTGATATAAGTGTATAGCAATATACGTGGAATTATTTGAGCAGGCTTATTGTTGGGCTGTTGTTATGTGTTGAACAATGAATATCTCCTATGTAATTCACAGATCTAATGAAGTGACACCCATTGGTCTAAAAGCCTGATAACGCCACCTTCATGTCCTGAGGTAAGACATGCCTCAAGGTGATTCCTCTAATCAGCTTTACTCTCGTGGGACTAAACAAGAATCTATTTGGTGCTTTTGGTTTGTGTAAAATCTGTATCACGGCAGAAGAGCCATCCTCCCCACATCTACACGTAGGTCTTTCCACAGCCCCCGTCCTCTGCTTGGCTCGCCTCAGTCCTCACACCCCTGAGCCAAGATGAATGACATCCAGGAGGCCACATCCCCCGCGACAAGTCTGAGCGGTCCAGCTACCTGCGTCTCCAAAGTCGAGCTGCGTGTGTCCTGCAAGGCTCTGCTGGACCGAGACACGCTGAATAAATCTGACCCCTGTGTGATTCTCATGGTGCAGACCAATGGACAGTGGACAGAGGTATGTGTTTTCATCTTAGCAAGCTGATATCCACCCCAACCACTATCTCCAAGATCATCATTGTGAGGTTTTAAAAATGAATGTTGTGTTGATAATGTGCTAGTCAGAGAAGAAACCTGAGACACATTATCAGACATTTTATTTCAGTCAGTGAGTGGTTTCTATCTGTACATATCTGTGGCTATCTTTTACCCATTAATTAAGCCCATAGTAGCTTGTACAGATTCACTCCCTGCGACCTGAAATTAAGTGAAATATGAATTTAGATTTTTATTGTAAATGATCTATCAATCACTTATTTTCGGCCACAGATTGCATACAAATGAGTTAGAAGATGTGTTTACTTAGTTGCACACAGATATGGACATGATCTGCGTTCACATTTTAGCATGAGACATTTATGACGTGTGAAAGATCTCACTGATCTCCAGCTATCCCAAAAGTATATTGTCACGCGACCCCAGAGTGCAACCAGTGAAAAGAATTGTTAATGGTTTGGTGAACATGCAGCTGTATTTCTTCACTTAGCAGCTGTCTGGTCTACAACGTGTTAAATGTTGTGCATTTGCAGACAGACAATAATTAATCTGTCACCAAGTATTAATGATGCAAACAGACCCCTATGGATTCTTACTTATCTTTATTGCGGATGTCTATAGCCGGGTGCTATTATTGAGCTGATGGCACATGTTCTTGATATTGGTCCCAGGCTGAATTGAAGCACAGGCAGGCCTCTAATTTCCTTGTTAATGAAATCACTGAGCTTGTGAGAGAAATCCAAAACCGCTGGCCAGTGTTAAAACGCTGGAGGTGTTAAAATCTGTAAATATATATATATATATATATATCTATTTTGTGCTATAACTATTAATTGAAGAAAATGCTGCTTTTTAGCCAGTGAGCGTAACTGTGCCAAATGCAGACCTCCTGGGAACCATTTGTTGGAAGTGTTGAAATGTGATGTTTGGGCTGTACGGATGTAGTGAGCTGCTGTTATGAAAGGCTGAACACACTGTGGTTAATTTGTAGAAGTCATGTAACAGATGAGGTGACTGACCCAGGCTAAGTGTAGCATGAATACATGAATACGGGCTATTTTTAGTGCTAACAAATGAAGCAATTTCATCACCGCACTCATACATTGTTATCACATATTGCCTGAAACCACCTTGTACATAATATATATAGGTTTGACCAGCCATTACAGTCAGTGCACTCAGTTGGCCTATGATCTGCAGTGAATGTATTAATGTGCAGGAATGAAACTGCAGTGAATAGAATTTACTTGCGTCAACAGATGAATAAGTAGTTGAGCCCACTCACCAACGCCGAGCCTTCTCTCTCTCTCTCTTCTCCATCATACAAGTGCAATTTATTAAGCAGCATTACCACCTTGTGACAAAACCTGTTAGCATTGAATTCACCATTTCCTTTTCTCTACATTTGTATTATTATTAGATTTTGTTTTTAAATGAACCCTATTATGTAAAGTCAACTTCTCTGAGGTTTCACTCATAATGTCTCCTAATCAAAAACATAATTCACTTCTGTCAGTTTGAGTAAAGGCCCTGAAGTTGTACAGAATCACAATTGACGTAAATATGCCCAATTTAGCACAGTGCTAATTTCCTTTAGTAGACAGATAAATAAATATACAATAATGGTACATGATGCAGTACATTTATATTCATGTTTTCTGCTGATGGGCCTTGACCTAAAGTGCGGAATGAAAGGTGCTTTTCACAGTGTACATAGTAAAGTGCATTTTACCTAATCCCGTCCCCCAATAAAATAACATTACTGATAGATATTTTAGTTATAAATGTGATATCTGGATCTAGAAATGTCCAAAATTCAATTCAAAAATCTTGGGGAAATAGAAAAACGTACTGCGGTCCCTTTAATTCAATCTGATCTGTCACTACAAATTTAATATGGATGAACAATGCAAATACAAACGGAATAGATTATAAAATGATTAGCGACCAGAAATCTCTGTTTAGCTGTTGGTCTTACACCAGTGGAGAACACGCATCACAGCTTTCTACAGAACCTATTCTCCGCTGCACTGATTAGCTTTCATCAACAAACACTCATGTGGCTCAGATCAAATCTACCCGTCCAGATGGCACAATGAGGAGAGGAGAAGGCAGCAAAGACAATGGCTCAAATGGGGATGAATGGCGCTGATGAGATGACTTTCCGTTGCTTGTATATTAACATGGAAACTGTAGTGCAACATTACTGGGTCGGGCCGATTATTAAAAACGAGTCAAATGAATTCTCTTCGATTGAGCCAAATTGGCAGTTTAAAATCAATAAGTGAAGCTTCAGCAAAGATATCCAAACAAAATGCAGCATCACCACTAATTATCTAGCTAACATTAGAGATTAGCTGGCTTTCAAAGTATATACTATCTTTTATATAGTGTAAATGTATCTCTAGCTAACTAATGACTATCTTTACCTTAATTAGCTCCACATACCTTACCTCAACATCACCGAGTCTCTCTTGACGTACACAGAAAGATGTGAGCAGCCTATAGCCTGACCTGATTGCACTGTGTAGTTTCCGAAAGTCCACGATGCATTTAGTAAACCGATAAAAACAGAATCAATTCTTTTTGAAAGCTATTTACCTCAAATTTGCAATCTATAGACATATTTCAATGATATTAGCATATATAGCAACTGTATGTATCTTTGGCTTAGCATGTGATGAAAGGTGTCTTCCTTGGTGCTTAGATGAAAACTCTGTCCACAGAGCACGGGCGGTCACTGAGTGGTGTATTACAGATGAAAATGATATCAATCGTGTTTTACGGCTTTCTCTGTAATCTGATCTCACCTCCTGCACAGATAGATCGCTTCTGAGTGACGTGTTAAAAGGCCTTTTTCATCTATCATCAAACACCGGCGTACAAAGTGTGCTGTAGCATCGTTGGCAGACAGTCAAAGTGAATAAAACAGCTGCTTTCTTCTTTTATTTAATTGATTCGATCGAAGACTTCACTTTCACTGTTCCTAGAAGCCCTGACAATGCTCATCTTTTTGGCCATGTATATTTATTTAATGATATAAGCCTCCCGTGACTTTAGGCTCTGCGATTCAGCCTTGAAGCAAATTGGACAGTAGAAAACGTGAGCCAAACAGTGCTGTGTGAAGCTAAATCCTACATCACGAGCAGATGGACCTTAGAGTGCTCAGCTCTTCTTTGTCATCCGCGTCAAAAATAAGCACAGCCGTTTTGTGCGTGCTGAGATTAAATGTCAGAGACCTCCCATCTTCTCTCATGTCATACTCCTGACTAAACTGAAACAGTATGTATACCTAAGGTTTTGTGGGCTATATGGTTTCTGTGTGGATACAGTATAGACATTTTAGTGCAGGATATGATGAGATCATGCTGTGCTATATAATAAAATGAGTATCATGGTGAAAATGGTGTGAAGGTTATGCAATGTCCTCTCTTTTCAGCTGGACAGAACTGAAGTCATCAAGAGCAACCTGCACCCAGTCTTTGGCAAGGTCTTCTGTCTGGACTATTACTTTGAAGAAGTTCAAAAACTGAGATTTGAAGTGTACGACATCCACGGCACCCACAGCATCGGGACTCGAGATGACGACTTCTTGGGTGGTGTGGAGTGCACTCTTGGTCAGGTACACATTGATTTAAAGCACGTTTTGGGAGATTTTCTGATATGGGTAGAGTTGGCATGTCCCCTCGTGTTACTGCGGGTTTTCTTCCTGTGTTCTGTATGATGTGCGCCGACTGAATGAATATTAGAGCACGTGATTGTCTATTTGTTTTTGTGTCAGCTCTGCGACTAACACCCACAAACCTAATGGGAATAATATAAAGAACAAATTAATGAAAGTATAAATGTTTATCTTAATTTCTAGAAAGCTCTTTCAATGAAACGGTGGTAAAAGTCCAGTAAATACACCTGCTGCATGTGTGACTCATGAGATGAATCACATCCTTGTTCTCTCTTTACATCTGAGGGCTATTACTGTTATTATATTTGGTTAATCCTGTTCTTTTAGATTGTGGCCCAGAAAAGGATGGTGAAGCCTTTGTTGCTGAAGTATGGGAAATATGCCGGCAAGTCCACCATTACGGTAGGTGACTTTTTAGACTGATATTTTGGTAGTTTGCTCCATAGATCTTTGCAGTTATATTAACATTATATTAACATTATATTAACAACTTAACATATCCTCACAATGTTCCTTTATTTAGCCAGTAGCTAGTAGTAGTTGTAGTAAAGTGCAATTCACCTTCTTATACACATGAAGCACTACCTTTGGCCAGCCCATTTGTGAAAAGCAGAGGTTTTCTCTGTTGCCAGCATCACTGTCATGCCCTGTCAAGCACTGACTGTAGCTGCACTGACCTGAGCTTTTACAGATACAGATTCTACACTGGCTCATCATAAGTGTTTGTTCATTTTTCTTCCAAGTCTGTTCTGTGTCAGGAGTGAGCAGTACAGTCTGCTGTGCTGCAAATCTCAAAGCTGCCAATGTTGGTCTCTTTAAACCTCAAGGTGGAAACAAACATTGCCTGATCTTTAAAAGGGTAACACTTTACAGTAGTTGAGATTAAAGGTTAAACTCCCCAGCCGAGGAGTGCAGGATCTTCATCCTCACAGAAAGAAGTAGGATCGATGCTTATACGGAAACAGTGCTATTGATCTTTTTCAAGGAATAAATGTAAGAAGTTTTCTGTCCATGTATGTTTCTATGTGGCCGTTTCCCAAAGAAACTAAGAGAGACTCTCTACACTGACAGTAGTGTGGGAAGATGAACAAATGCAGCTGTAATATTCACCAAATAAACCAATAATACTATTGGCTATTTAGACTATATGATTTGAACAATATTTCTGTGCATGGATGTCAATAAAGACACCAAGGATTGTATTTCCTTTTTAGGTACATGCCGAGGAGATTTCTGGAAACAACGGATATGTAGAGCTCTCCTTCTGTGCCAAGAAGCTTGACGATAAGGTGAGAGCGCATGTTTGTGATGAGATATACCTTTATACTAGAGGCAGTAGTAATAATAATGTGATACTTCATAGATTTGAAACTGTAGTGAAACCATAGCCGACACTGTAGATCCTCACATTTTAATTTACAGTGTTTTGAGTCTACAAATACTGTTTATTACAAGCAGTAATAGCTGAATAAAAATGAAGGTTACATTTTGTGTGACCTTAGCTGTGCCACTTCCGTACTGTCAAATCTTGCCGAAGGCATATTTCTAAAAATCTATATCTAAAAATCAGCAGGAGCTTATATCCACTTACAACTGAGGAGAGCAAGAGTCACTTTTCATTCTCCTGAGAGCTCTCACTCTGCCTGGCTCCTTGATTATCCTGGATTTGAGATCAACTTGGCGAAATGTTAAAAAAAACTTTAATTAAAGATAGCTTACATCCTGAAGTATCAGTATGTAAGCTATCTTTAATTTAAGTTTTTATGAAACCATGCTTCTCTGTTTTGACATAAAGTCATTACAATTATTGAGGTTAATTATTTCCATTTAACAACAAAAGCAAATAGTCAATAATTTAATATATTAGTGAAAACCAGCTTCTTCCCAGCTTATATATGTATATCTGTCATCACACCTCAACCTGCACCTAATGCCAACAGATCTACCAAACAAACACTGGGATCAATGCGATAACAGTCGATGCCATGAAACCTATGATTTGACATGATTTACATCACCGTCTCTTGTTAGCCACAGACTTAATTTGAACATTACAGTCTGATCAGTCCACCCCGCTGATGCTACTGTCTGCTGGTCGTCATGACAACCAAAAGTAGCTGTAACATCATGTCTCTTTTGTGCGCGCGGATGACCCTCAGGAGATGTACTTGGCTAATGTGGTACAAGACGCACCATTAGCTCTCTCATTGGACAGAGACCTGCATCCGGACCAAAATGATTGGTTTTCCCAGAAGAATCATTAGATGAAATTATTCTTGTTCTCCACTGGTATTTGAGAAGATTTCATAATATCTGGAGATGTTTGAACCAATGAAGTGTTAGCCTATTAAGTTGGTCACTTTTAATTCATCTCAACGCATGGCCCAAAGGTGAAGTTACACAAGACTCAAGGCATGCTGCTATTGTAAAAAACAAAACAAAAAATACATTGGTTAGACATGATATACAACTGAGAGTTTCATGTTTGGGGGAAATGCTCTAGGATCCACTGTTTGCACCCTTGTGTCTGGAGGTTTGCCATTGTGTTGCAATGTTGACAAAGGCCAGGCTTGAATACTAAGAGTCTGTCTGAAGTCTGAATGTACGTGTTTCCCAGATCACACCGTGCAGACTCCTACTCAACTGACATCCTGTCCTTATGTCTTCAAGATTTTTGGCAAAGACTTTCGCTCAGTGATTCACCACGTTAAGCATCTAGTTTGTGGCACTTCACTGGTTCCTATCCAGTTAACTTCATTACTTAAAACATATCATTTCAAAGACTGGTTGAGAATACAGAACACAACAGTTTAGCAAAAAAAAAAAAAAAGAGTAGTGCTTTTTCTACCATTATTATTGTATTGGTTTACTAAATAGACTGTCAATTTTGGCAGGCATAATTACAGATAATAGCTATAATACTGGGGTGCCAAATGATTACAAAATGAGGACAGGGATTGCCACTGAGAGGACAATTGTCTTTTGACCTTTTAATCACAGACACGATTAACTTAATTTATCCAGCAACACATCTAACTATGAAGAGCTATTAATCTGAGAAGTATGAAACATTTCACTTACTTCCAGCCCTAAATTGATTATCTTAGTATAATAGGCAGTTCAGCAGTTTATCATCAGCTTATCAGCCCCAAATGGCACGCTCACTTCTCAATAGAAGCCCTTTGTATACATTTTTATTGACTGACTACACTCTATTGGCATCTACCATAGTTCCATCCATCCATTTTCTTCCGCTTGTCCGAAACCGGGTCGCGGAGGCAGCAGTCTAAGCAGGGAACTCCCGCCTTCGACCGCCGCCCGATCCACATTGCACCATGGTACCTCCCAAGGGTGGTGGGTCCACGGGGAGGGCCTGACAGTGTGTGC
>JAVQKC010016015.1:0-17282 GCA_036025475.1 Philypnodon macrostomus
AACATTTGCACACAGGTGCATACCATAAAGACGCCGAACTGTATTGATTTGGGTACTTCTTTGATGAATATTAATTAAGTTAATAATTAATTACGGGGCCAAAACTGTGAACGCAATAACTCAAAAAGCCTTGCCGGATCTTTTTCAACTGTTGCACACAGGTACATATCATGAAGATGCAGAAATGGATTTGGACTCTGGACACACTTACTTTGGCAGAGAGCAATGAAACTTGGTACAGTGATTCTCCACAGTGTACCCAACATAAAATATTATTATGACCCCAACCTACAACAAACAGGAAGTTGCTCATTTTAAATTGAAATTGGGAGGTCAGGTATATTTGACAGCCTCTAACTTGCGCATACTTTGCCCGATTAGGCTCAAACCTGAAATGCCTAATTATGCCCCGGCCCTGAACACATCTGACTAATATGAGGCCAGTTACCTCTATAGCGCCCCCTATAGACTGAAAGAAGAATATAGTTTTAAGGAAATTTACAAAAATTGCCAAAAACATTCTTCAGTAACAAAAAAGTCAAAAAGACACTTCCAATGTTTGTCATGGTTTGTGGGCGAGGCCTCTTAATTGCTCGTTAACAATATAAAAAACCCTTAGAAATTACACAATGTCTGATTAAGGTATAGCCATAGCAGTTGTGGCAGACGTATGGGGCAGATGTATGGGGGCGTTTCGCCGATATACAGCTTGCTGTCGGGGAAAACAGAGTATACGTAGTTTAAAATTGTGATGACCGTGACTATGTAGAATATTTGGTGTTTTGCACACACTCAAGGATCCTGGAAATATTTTTGGAGGCCGGTTGATGGAGGGCATTGGAAAACCATTGTGAGGTGGTTACATTTCCCCTGGGTTTAAGAGAGGAGCTCATCAAGTTACTAAACAGCAGCACCGGGCCTGAATGAGTACAGCAGAATTACCCATGAAGACCAGGAGACCAGGAGAGAAACAGCATCCTTTTCATTAACACAGTTTGGGGCCTATTCAAACTTCTCATTTGGTGGAAAAACTGGAACAACTGTAAAACTACTAAATGACTTAAGACATGTGATACAAAAATACTGCAAATTTTGCAGAATGGTTTGTAATTGGCAAGGACATCACTTGTTAGATTTTGCTTTGTGGTCACCATCTTATTTTTTTATATATTTTTTTATTTATTTATTATAGGGACAGTGCATATTAATAGACATTTCTGTCAACATGCCAGAGTTAGCCAGAAGGCTAGTTTTCATCTGCAGTCCCTAGACAGAAGTCTAAAACAAGAGCAGTAAAATATGCATATTTATAAGACATTAGAAAAGTTACAATACATCTAGCAAAAAAACAATTCAATTATTGAAACACATCAGACCAACAAACAGACAAACATCAGACCAACAATCAGACAAACATAGACATAGACAAAGACATGAACACATACACAAGGCAAGATGCCAGCAGGGGGCAGTGAGAGTAGTTCTAGTGTTGACAGTTTTGATTATTAATGAGCAATTTCTTTAACTGCATCTTAAATGTATTATATGTGTTTGGATCTATCTGGCTCTACAGTAAATACCGGAAAAGTGTCGTAAAATGTACAGTACATCTTCATTTTGTTGCACTTTTCTATTAATAACAATATTTCAAAACATATTTTGTACAGAGATGAACTTTTTTAGCCACTGGATAAGTTGACATTGACTCTAATGACCACAGGTCATTCTCTCCTGCTGACCACAGTCTTGGAGCTGCAGGCCCTCTTTCTTTGTCGGCCTGATTGCCTCTCCGTCTTTCTCCCTAACCCTAACCCTGTTGTCCAGTCTGTACTGGTACTGGTGCCCATCAAACAGATATCAAGATAAACATAAAAGTAGTCTGAGGCTGACAAGAAAATAAGAGTCATCCATCAAAGGACTTGGCTACTTACACAACCTGTCAGAGGCACCCCTGGGTGCTCCACTCGCCGCGGGGTACCCTTAATTTAGGACACTCAACCAGATCATCACATCAGACAGCTGGACAAAGTGGAACAGAAAAATGGGAAATTTTGGTTGGACATGTTTGAAGCCCTTGAATTCTTCATATCAGACTCCTGCTATCGCCACAATCTTTTTCCAGATTTTCTTTGCACTTTGCAACACATTGCTTCACTTTCTTATATCGCTGCCAGTGCCACTGAGAAGATACATAATTTGCTTTTCACTCTTTTGTCACAGATAAGACAATACTTATACAGGTTTGCCCTATACAGTAGACATCTGTCCTGATAAATACCGTACCAATGGAAAATAAGCACTGTCTAGAAGCTAATCTGACTTTTAATGCTGCAATAAATCATTGTGTCTACTGTACATGCCAAGGCTGAGGCTCCCTATCACAACCCTCTAACATCTGCAAAAGATAATTATGTAACTTTTGACATATCAATTGAAGGTCACAGGCACAAATCCATCATCAAGGTAATGATGTGAGATGGGGATATATTTGGTTAGATGGGAGTTGAGTGCAATATAAAGAGGTTATTAAAGGGGATGACTTTGCCCCAAGCATGTCAAAGTCACACTTAAATGAATGACTTCCTTCACGTCAATACTTCATTATGAGGAAGTGTTAATGCTGCCATCGTGGACAAGATCAGTGTGTTCTCCATTTAGCCTCTGCAGTCAACTTCAGCAGCTGATCAAAAAGAGAGAGAAAGAGAACTGAAGTGGAGTGAGCAAGCACCAGGGCTCTGCTGTAGATATTTATGAACCAAGTAAAACTTCAAATTATTGGGTTTAGCTCAGTCTCTAGAGCATGCGGCCCATATTCAGAGCTTATAGTGCTCACCCCAGTGTTGTGAGTCTGATTTTGGCTCATGACATGTTTGCTGAATGTCTTCCCCCTGATTTCCTGTTGCCATACTGTCATGTCATATAAAGCCAAAAAAGCAAAAAAATATCTTTATAAAATATACAGTATATATTAATATTAACTTTGATCCAATAGTCTCCAAATGCATTACAATGGGAAACTGTACTATGCACAATTGCACTGTAACCTAAATGCCAGCTCTACAGAGCCAGCTTTACAGATAAAAGATCCTCTGCACTGTGTTTGATTGGTCAGCACCATTCACCACAATTGTTAATCATTAGGTCATTCTATGAGGTTACACTGGGGGCAAAACATAAAGAACAGCTCGGGAGAATCAATGGCTGGGGGTAGGAGTCTGTGGAGAGAGAAGGCCATTAGGTTTAGTGACATGTTGTAATGAGTATTAATATGGCTTCTTCAACACAATCTCATATACATTAGAGATTGTTTTTCTTGACTGTAGAGCAACTGTGAACACGTGTTGAGAACGTGATTTTTCACCCAGTACTTTTCTACTCTTACTCGAGTAATTATACAAATAAGTACTTTTTATTTTTACTTATTTTGACATAACGGTACTCTTACTTGAGTAACATTATTGGCTACTCTACCCCCCTCTGGACACTGGGTTGCACATCTTTTTTTAGGCACTTTTAAAAGCATATTTTATTCTATTTTAATTACTAAAGAAGATTAAACCCAACCGTTCGAGCATAGTTCTTTTTTCACCTGGATTTGTTTTGGTTGTCACAGTCAGATAATTGCCAAAACACTGAGCAATAACACCAGCAGCACCTATCCACCTCTCAAGATAATTCATAACAGTCCGTACTAAAAGACTGGGCATGTTTTCTATGGATGACTGCTCCCACAGCCACGACCGAAACTGCTTCTACCTCATTTAATGATCACGGTAATTACACAACATCACCTCTGACCCTCTGTATTCAAATCTCTACACTTGAGTTTGATATATTGCCTCAAATCACAAAAGCTAATAAAAGCCATATATCTTCATTCTACCATTCCTGGCTTTTCACCGCAACAGCAAAACAGGTAGAACAGCTTGGAAGCAGGATAGTGCCCGAATGAGCTTACAAGCCAAAATCTCTTTGTGGCAAGCAGACAAATAAGCAAGGCATTGATTAATTCACTCTCGCCTGCGTTTTAACTAATGATGTTAAATATTAAACTACATGTTTGGGATGCTGGTGTCTCAGATAAGCCAAGTGAGGGTTTGAATTTGAATTTGTGCACTAGACTTTGTACTAAGCAGACTGTGTTTGTCTATTGTTGTGACTTAGGTGAAGATCAGAACACGTTTTATACCAATTTATGCAGAAATCCAAGTAATCCCAAAGGGTTTGCATACTTTTTCTTGTAACTGTATATGGTGGCAGTGATGAATGGTGAGATGAGACCTGACTGTGGTTTTAAGATTATCCTGGTGTATTTGGGAAATTGGAGCTAAACTGTGTTGAGCTATACTCCAGTGTGTGCTCAGCTGACAGGTCACGTACAGTACTTAACTGGTTCAGCTATCACTGAACCAGTGTATTTATTGACTTTCTGTGATAGCGGGAAAAATATGTTTTGAGAATCAATTTTCAAATAGAAGATAATCAGAAAACAATTTTGTAATTCTGATTATGCAAGTAATTCAATATAGGTCGTGTAGCTCCAAAATATTAAGAACTATATCTGGTCTAAATCAAGTCAGGTTGAAACCAGGAGAAAACCAGCTCTTAAACAAGTCTGTCATAAACCCAAGTCTCCACACAGATATTAAACTGTATCAAAGACAATAATAACACATTTGATAGTTTATGTAAAAATGTGCCTAAAGCATTATGCGTTTTATAATAAAAAGATATTAGCTCAGAGTGGGCCAAGCCTCAAGCAATGCGACAGATCATTCTTTCCATCTACAAGTGAATGTTTTTATTGTATTTCTCAAAAAATGCATATCAAAATGGCAATACCATTTAGCTGACTGCTTCAAAAGGCAATATGAAAACGTGCAAATGTGCCACTGAGGATTTAAGTTCAACTGAAAGTTCTCAACTACTGGAGTCTGCCTGTGCTGAAAGAGATTTTCTCAAATCCTCAACATATCTGAAGAATTGTGACATGTGCTGTCAGAAAACCTGGTATTAAAGGAAACTTGTCTCCTAGTGGTTTGTATAAAACTGAAAAGGAGTGGTGGTCCAGGTGGTTTTATAAGTTAAATCATTGAAGCTTCACCCGGGAGCAGGAGGGGTCCATTATTGTAATTTATGGGGTATAGGCATGATGACAATATACATACAGAAACATTAACACATGCTAATACATCATTCATTCACTCTATTAGATGAACCAACTCCCCCAAAACATGCAGGGGCTGTAAGAGAGAACTCATTGTAACACAGGGAGCACATGCAGACTACTCAATAAGCTTATCAGAAAAAGCAGTCATGGCCGACACAAGGAAAATTGTCGGTCTGATGAAATGGTCCACCTACTAAGGACAGTTCTTTTACTAAAACATTTTAATCCTGTGCCTTTATGGGCAGTACTAATAAACTCAAAAGCACCAGTAAAGATGAACACATGTATTACTAACGGTGAATTATGATCACATTTATGGAGCATACAATTACTGTAATTTATGATTGCTGCCCAAGCCTACTACAATCAGCAGGCAACAAGCAGCCAATCATTGTGGCTGGTTACGTCATTGCTTTCACTAAATAGGCCGTAGTACCCAGATTCAGAGCAACTCCACACAGCAACAAAAAAACCTCTCTCGCTCTCTCTTTTAAACTTTGTGTTATGGTGAGGTGAAAATGCCAGCCTGACATAAACAAAAGGCCATAATCCCTAAAAAGAAAGATCAACTATTGAGCGTTTTTTTCAGAATTCACCTCAGGCCCATTGACTAACAAATACTTGCATTGTAAAACACATCTATTTGAATGTTTATGTATTTTTTCCCCCCTCCAAAGACACAGAAGCAGCCCCAAGATTAGCCTAGACACCTGGACTTTGACCTTATTTATTTATTCAGCACCACAGGGATGTAGAGACAAACAGTACATTGTCCTTAAGTTCCTATGAAAAGAGTCATTTTGTGAAATAACACTAAGACACTATTTATTGTTGTTGTGTCCACTTCAGAAATATATCATCATTATGTAGAGATGGATGTCATCAATAGTATTATATAAAGTTAGTGGATTTAGCAAAGCACCTTCTCAGCACTTACCTTGAGATCTATCCCTGATGGTTTGGCCATTGGAGATGAATGTAGACTTTAAGCAGGCTCTCGAAAACAACACCATTATTTACTCTGATGGTCTCTACAGGTGACATGGACATTGATGTTTCATTCCCAAATGGATTATGGGGGGATAATACAATGTAGAGGAAATTCCTATTCAGCTGTTTGCAGACAGGTGGCTTCCACACCTTGGTCTCTGCTGTATATAATCTTGATGGAAAGCATGACTCAGAGGCATGTGTAAAACTAAATAGAACTGGAGCACAGGGGTAAGCACGTGAGACAACAACCACACGGTCTTATTTCACCGTGTCTTCATTCACACGAGTGCATTTGTTCACACTCAAATCAATATTTAATTTAGCCCAAGCATTTAGCCATGTTTTAGAGGACAAACATTATTAGATTTTTAGTTTGTCAAACAACTGGGATATTAACTACACCTACGGAGGACGCTGTACCTAAAAGTAGCAAATAATGTTTCCATCTTGCTCTTGCACTCTTGCACTTTATAGCACGGTAATAATACGGTAATAGTGTAGTAATTAACATATAACAAATGAGTAATACAATTGTATTATGTTATTTATATGTAATCCCCTGTAATTTAATGCATTGTATTTAGCATGGTAACAAGACAGTAAAACAATACAGGGTCACACGGTATTTTACATAGCCCCTAACTACATTGTATCTACCTCATTAAGTACAATGTAATACACTGTGTAACAAACTGTAATGACATGTAACTACATTGTATCTACCTCATTAAGTACAATGTAGTACACTGTGTAACAAACTGTAATAACATGTAACTACATTGTATCTATCTCATTAAGTACAATGTAGTACAGTGTGTAACAAACTGCAATAACATGTAACTACATTGTATCTATCTCATTAAGTACAATGTAATACACAATGTAACAAACTGTAATAACATGTAACTACATTGTATCTGCCTCATTAAGAACAATGTAATTCACTGTGTAACAAACTGTAATAACATGTAACTACATTGTATCTATCTCATTAAGTACAATGTAATACACAATGTAACAAACTGTAATTACATGTAACTACATTGTACCTAACCCTAACCCCAACCCTAACCCTACCCTTAACCATTCTGTATGTACAATGTAGTTACAGTTTGTTACACAGTGTATTACATTGTACTTAATGAGGTAGATACAATGTAGTTAAGGGCAATGTAAAATAAAGTGTGACCCAATACAGAATAATGTAGACATTATGGGTAACTTATAGTTAGAGTTAGGATAAGGGGTTGGGGTTGGTAATTACATTACCACACTATTGAATCTTGAATTTTGAATAGATACAAATCAGAGGGAAGTGTGTGCCAGAGAAGTAAATTATTCTAGTGTAGAGCAGTGTATCATCAGAACAATCAGCAGTGTTTCCTGGCTCAGCTGCTGTTCACTAGAGCCAAGGTTGCACCCTGCCTTCATGGTGTGTCCAAGAAATACAAATCTAAAGAGATCAGAATAAAGGTGTTTCTCTGGTTTTACTGTACAATACCTTTTTATATAAACACTGAGCACATTCAGTCAGTTTGTATTTCAGGGTTATTGTTGAATACATTATGCAAAAAGGAAAATCTTAAGAATCTTTTCAAAAATCTTAAATTAAGTTACAACACTAGATTTGCACAAGTGTTTTCTTTCAGCACAAAGGACAGCTCCATCAGTGCATTAGTTTTTATAGGCATTTTTAAAATATTTGAAAATGTGCTTTGATCATATATAACACAGCTGTTCCATCTTAGTGGTCCCAGGTGGACCCCCATTAGTTTCTACAGCACCAGCAAAGTTCAATGATTTTCCTCAGGCTCAGTGAAGGCTGCACAAACAATGATCCTTCCTTCAATTGATTGGCTATTGTCCTCAGAAGGCTAACTAATCCGGATTGTGGACTTGGACACAGCCGCTTACGGTTTTAGAACATTAACTGTCCAACTATGGGCTTCAATCCAGTCTTTAGTGTTATCAAAGTGCTTCTGTTCAGCATTCAACAGCAGCTTCTATTCTTCTACCTAAGCGTGAGTTATCATTTCTCAGGCCCTGAGTGTGCATCGAATGCAGTCTTTAATGAAATGGTGTTTTCTCACATGTCTGTAGACTTAACTCCTGGATCTAGTAAAACATGTATTACTGTCTAGGTCCAATAAAGAAGAAAGATGGTTTTTCCAAACATAGGCTTGCTCAACAATAAGTCTTGTTGAAGAATGATTAAAAGCTAAATATGTATGGTCTTCTCAAGAAAGGTTATGGAAATGTCATGTGTGTAGGTGCTGTAATAAATCACAAGTATGAAGTCCTGACGTGCACCTTCATTAGGAGGACCACAGACTCTTTATGAATACAGTGAGTTCACATATTATACCAACAGTCCCAGGTGAGTCTGGAGCTTCCTTAATTTATTATGTAATGCAGAAGATGGTGTAAAGTATGAGTGATAATTATGTTACGACATACAGAATTTCACCTGCAGTTTAAATATATTTTAGCACAATAATCAGCTGAACTTTTACGGTTACTGTATCTACTTTCCAGACTCCTCATACATTTTGGACAATGCTACCCTTGCAACAGTTTGAGGAAGGACATTTTCTATTCCTGCATTGTGCTGTGGTGCACAAAGTAAAGGTTTGGTTAATAAGATTGTTGTCAACTTGACTGGCCCACACAGAGCTCTGACCTATACCCCACTGAGCACCTTTGAGATGATCTGGTACATTGATTGCACACCAGGACTTCTTGTCTCATCAGTACATATAAAAATGTACAGAATGAGCTCAAAGTCCAAGATGAAATGACGGACACGGTGCACCAGTCATGTGTCTATATAGTGGACAACACTTTGCGAGCTACACTTCTATTGTTGATTTTATGCAATAATTGTATTATTTAGCTGCAACACCCATGGGACTCACCTGAGAGCTCAATCCCATGCATTTAGACTCTAAAGATGAATGCATGCTCTAAATCTTCATTCATTAAGAGTCAATGATCTTAATAACTTTTTTGTTTGTATTTGATCTGTGTTGGCTCGTCTGAATTGTTATGCACATATTAAATGAAAAACCTGTATGTGTTGAGAGTTGACATAAAGACCATAGGATCATTCATTAGCAGTCAGGTGACTCCACTGATTGACACATGGCTATATCCTGAAATGTCCTTACACATAGCTTGTCTATGTGATACCAACAAAACTCAAAATCTGCAATTTGGGCCAAAAAATCTAACTTTCATAATTATGTATTCTGTTGATGAATACAAGCTGAGTTGTGTTGAGACAGACAGGTTTGTGAAATCTCCCGGCTGGGCTAGAAGACATTAATTAGTCTGGGAAACAAATGAGAACAAATAGAAGACATATAGAGTACTTGCAAAAAGGCAATTCTTGCTATGAGCACATTTGTCATTATTTGGACGTGTTTTGCTGCTACACAACAGGAGTGTGATTTGAATAGTTTATGAGACTGTGTTTCTTTCTCCACACAGAGGAAATCACAAGTTCAAACTTATTTCTTTCAAAATGAATGCCTGGTCCCCATCTATTTAAAGCTATAGTCCTTTGTGTCCTGCTGATATTGAATTGAAACACATTGAACAGTTTTGTGGGGTGATTTTGTTTATATGATATGAACATGTTTTTGAATATTAATTTAGTTATTATAGCGCAGACAGAAGTCTCTCTACGCATTTATACTGTGTTGATGATATTGTTGATGGATGTTAGAGGGGAATTATTTTGTATGCAGAAATACAGACTTCTAAAGTTGAGGACAAGAAGCTCCTAGTGGAGCTTTTAAAGGGTTTGCTGCATGTCAATGCAGAACAAAGAACAACTCCTCGTCAGGCTCTAAAACAACCTTTTGTGACAATGTCTCACCTGATGGAGCTCAAGTTTATGAGATAGTGTGTTTATTCCCAGCTCTGAAATACAAAATAAACTATCAAGCCACATGTTTACTTAATTCTGATTATTGTTTCAGTTTGAGTTAATGGAGAGCTGTCCAGTAGCAGACTCCTCTGTGACAGACCCAGTGTGTCTCTAATAACTAATATTAATATTAATATAGAATAATATAAGCCCTAAATCTGCTGTGTCAATTGGAGCAGATTCAGGCATCTGGTCTCTCCCTGAAACCAAGGACTCTGATGATGTCATGTCTGTTTGGTCATATGACCTATAAGAGACCTCCAGCTGCTGGGACAAACATTAACCTATATTATTCTGACTGCTCAGAACTTCCATTTATCCAGTTCACAGACTCAGACTGGAGTAGCTCCAAAGTCCTAGCACTTTTCTTTTTGGAGGATTCTTCCAAAAGGCCGTGGCTGCAAAGAGAGACTTTTAATGTATTCACTGTTTTATTGAACAAACTCCTTGTCTGATTTGTTAGTCACACAAATTATTTTATTATTAAAAGATCCTTAACTTATAAAACAAAGCTGAGTTTGAGATATTACATTAAAACATACAACACATATTCAAACCACTGTATTTTACAGCATTTGGCACCAACCTGCAGCCATCAGTCAAATGTACAAGTACAAAGAGAACTTTACATTCATGTCACAATGACACTTGGGTGTGTATTAAAAAGGTAATGGCCGCCAGTGCTTTCATTTATCAAAAGTTGGACAAAGTCAACTGGACAGTGGTCACTTTGATACAGCCTTTGGCATTAAATGGGGGTCACTGGTGTCAAATGAGGGAATGGTCAATAAAACATGACTAGCAAAAAAGAAGAAACAAACCCAAAAAGTGAGAGGTTAAGTGGAACGCCAACGGGGCAAACAAGGTACAAAGGCACAAAGGTGGAGTAGCAGGGGAGAATTGGGCTAATTTGGGGGCACACAGGGGCAAAGGAGTGGATAGAGAAGCATGGATAATGGTAAGGCCCACAGATGGGTCTTTTGACCAAAGAAGAGAGCCATAAATAAACATACAACAGTCATAGCAATAAATATCACATGACAGGTAATCAGCGTGGCTACCATCTCCCCCCCCCCCAAGGACAGGCTGAGGTATACTGGGACTAATCCAGAGCCTCAAAGTGTCTGACATTAGAGCAGGAGACCCACTGAGAGAGCGTTCCCAACATGAGCGAAGTAGATGGAGGGAACCTTTAACCCGTGAAAGATCGAAGACTAAAATGATAGGCCCCATCAATAAAAACTGTAGGAGAAATATCGACCGAAATATAGGGCAGCTCTGATGAAGCCTATCAGAGTTTAAGGATTGATAGAGAGAGCCGTGTGTCAGTTTGTCCCCTGAGCAAAGTCCACAAACTATAACATGGCAATGAGGAATGGATTATTCATATATTTTCTAAAAACAAACAGAGAAACCTACTGTATGTGTTCTATACCTGCTGACACTTTATTGTATACAAGGTGTACCTAATAATGTGGTCCTGGTGTGGTCTTCTGCTGATGGGATTGCAACTTTTCTGTAAATCTTTGTTTTAACAAGTGGCTATTTCAGTTACTGTTGTCTTTAGATCATCTTAAAGAAGTCTGTCAGGTCTTCTCTGGCCTCTGGCATCAACAAGGCATTTCTTTACCACAAAATCTGCAGCACATCGGCTTTCTCTTTTGTTCCATTATCAGCAAAGGGAGTTGCTAAAAATGTTGCTGCCTGCCTTTGATGCAGAACGTCAGAAGTTTGATTCCCTAGTGTGTGGCCAAAGATTTACAGGCAAAGATTGTTTGCTGGTCCTAAGCCTGGATAAAGCTGCATCAGTAGAATTCTTTGCTGTACAAACATACCAAAGTACCCGAGTACACGATTCAATACAGGAAAACCTGGGGTGGAAAAAAACTGCCAAAACTGACCTGTGGTCCAATACTCTCATACTACACAACGGCATTGCTTAAAGCATCTTAAGGAACATGTAGAAGACAAAACAATAAATAGCGTCTGACTTTTTAATGGTGGTTTATGAAGGCCTTAATGTGCTATAAATTATATAAATTAGAGTTTAATTATGTGTCAACAGACCTGTCCCGAAATGGATGTCATAGATCAAAATGTAGTTTAATATGCAACAAATTCATTATAATTTCTAACATTCCTATATAGAGAAGTCAGAAGCACATTTCATTTAAAATAATTAAAAACAATGAGACACTATGAAGTGGGGAGACAGATGAATGAAGGCTTATAATCCAAAACATCCATCACTAATCTAATCTAAAACACTCATTTACCCCATCATGTAGTGCAGACTTGTTGCCAGGTTGAAAAACTGAAAATATTCCAAGCTGTCCTCGTAGTTGATATATATAAATGGTCAACTACTGTATCTCACTTTCAAAATATGGGATTTTTTAAGAATTGTATTTTATATATTCTGTTTTATTTACATTTGGTATTTCTTGTTGGAGTGGTCAGTGATTAATTGGCTTGTCATGTAAAGTACAGAATTTATTAGCCAGCTTATTATCCTAGCTCATCAACCCGTGTCTAAAAAAATCTAGTGTAGTCGGATATTTTACTGTTCAATGTAAATGTTTCCTTTTTGTGTTCTGTTCATGCAGTAACTGAGACTTTAGCTGAATGTACAGCAAATCACCATCGCCATCTTGTGGCCAGAAATTACATCTATTCAAACAGAGCTTTCAGCACTACACACACTGAACACCTATAAATCCTCAGGGACTTCTACTATACATCCAACAAGTTATTGACCAGTGTGGGATGAATTAATTACTCATTTATTACCTAAACTGTCTCTCTCACCTTTCTGTCGCTGCGGACCAATTTGAAAGATTACAAATGCATTATTCATCAGGGATTTAAGGCATACAGCTAGTGCAGCTACTCAAACATTCCTAATCAGTCCCATAGAACAGCTCTGCAATTTAAAAAAAAAACAAGAAAACATGGTGTAATATTTATTCTCATATTTTATGGAATACAAAGTTTTCCCCCACCCCATCCCAGTCGCCAAAAAGTGTGCACATCAGAAGTGGTGGACAGCAAAAAGAATAGCAGACTTTATGTTAAGTGTAGAGTCAAGTTTATATATAAAAAGCCTATCCCTCATCATAAAAATCAATAACTGGGCTTCAGCCATAAGAGCTAAATGTAAATTAAACAAATATGTAAATATCCTCTTTTGGAAACAGTCTTTTCATCGCTCTTTGCATTCTGACTACAATGTTGTAATCAATTGTGTGCAACAATAATTTAGCTCTAGGTGCCTGTAAACACAGCCACTTCTCAAGCCTTTCAGAGAATCTCTTTCAAAGCTGCACAAAGGAATGAAACTTCTCCAAATCTACGTGGAGAGAAAGAAAGGAAAAAAAACAATGACAAAATATAGACAAACGGAATTGTAGGGCTAAGAAAATGGCTATACGGGGTACAAATGAAAACCTTGTTTGTACTAGCAGCCAACCTAGGTCCAATGAAGCAGGAGACATGTAAAGTGGCTTAGATACGACACCCTTACCAGTACATTTTTGAGCCACAATGCAGAATCTGAACATATGGGAGAAATTACTGGATGTACATAACTCTGGCCGTCTGCAATAATCTCATGTGAAACAAACAATCCTCAAACACACTTTTGAATAAGCAATGCTAAGTGAGTAAAAATAATATTAGTAACATCACTACCACTCAACCAGTCCATTTCAATGCATTAGCACAAAAGACAATGTCCAAACAGTCCAGTGAACCGTTACGACGATCTGCTTATGATATGGTCCTGCTTTGTTTCAGAGAAATGTAATTTTTTCATGACAACTACACATCAAAACACGCCAGAAAATAGGTTAACCCAATACAATACACACGCAGTCCTAGGTTCACAGTTCCCAAAAGCCTTCAGGTCCTCTGTGTCCACTGGTAAAAATCCATCCTGGTGAACCTCAAGTGACAGGCAGTAGAAAAACTAACTTAAAATAAAAAAAAAAAAATCTACAGGTTTCAAAACAGCGTTACTGTTCGGCTTTCTGCTGAACAGGCAATAGTCCATGTTTATTTCAGTCCTTTTCTTACGTCCTCAGACCATAAAGGAGTTCTGGTTCTTAAGTTTTTCTAGCTCTTTGCTCTGCTGCCTCAGAAACAGCACTCTGTGAGGAGAGGAGGATATGAGGGGTGAGGAAACAGGAAGATATATTTAGAAGTAAATACTGCTTTAAACCAAAAATATAAGTGACATCAAGTTTTCAGGGAATGCAAAAAGGTCCTAAAAACACAGCCCTTATGCAGCATATACCATTTTACCAATGTATTATTTAATTATAGTTTTATACATGTTGAATTTGAGAATAGTCACTTGTTTACTCATTATTTGTCACCAATCATTTGTGCCACTTCCACTTCAAACAGTAGAGCACCTTGACCCTAACCGACATTTGACCTGAGATTAGTTTGTTGAAAGAATGCATGTATGCATGAGATCCTTTTCAGTTATAGAACCTCTTAATTTAATAGGCAAATTTCAATTCTCTCCATTTCTTATTATTACCAACAATGTGACTGACCTCTGTTCTCTGAGTGTGGCCTGGATCTCACACACTCTGACAAGGGAACGGAGGTTTTTCATCTCAGTGCAGAGCTCAGACATGTACAAGCTCCCCATATTGTGGACGTCCTCCCGCAACCGTGCTGCCTAACAAAATACACAACCGTAAATCCAGAATACAATAACTCTTAATAAAGACTGTGAAATTGTACCTGTTTCTCTGTGTTTTCTGAAGGCCATCCTTGGATATGTTTAATAAGGTTATCATCAAAGTGAGCTGCCAGTTTGGGAGTCAAAGTACTGGGTGTGTCAGCCTGGGCTTGACTGGAGGGAATGTGGGACGACGCTGCAGCCGATATATTGGAACCCGAGAGCATGTCTTGACTGAGAAGTGGGGGAACCCAAAACTTAGTATCACTCAGAAACAAAAAACACCTGACATTCCAAATACTGCCACAAACAAACCTTCTTTGTTGGAACGTTCTGGGGTCTTCGGGACGTTTGTCTCCTAACTGTGTCATGAGAACTGATCCTGGTTTACCTGAAGACATAGTTCCCTGAAAAGGTGGTGAGAAACATTGAAGATTAGACTGAAATCGGCAACAAAATACCTTCAATACAATTCAATGTGGTACTTACTCTGCTTTGTGAGGATGTGATGCTGCTAGGGGGTGGACCCATGGCAGATTTCTGGTTGCTTTGTGGTGTGCCGTTTCGTGGAGAGACGTAGGGCCTTGGTGAAGATGCATCTGATGTTAGAGAGACTGGAGACTGACCAGAGTGCTGAGCTGAAACTGGATGAGAAATAGATTATTACAATATGTAGATTTATACTTATCAATGTACTGGCCACTTTCTAAAGATGTTTGACTTGGGTAGAGTAAGCATTTATGAATCGATCTGAAATTGGATAAATAAGCGATTCTAATTAGCTTTGGCCTAAAGGCAAACTAAAGGCACATTTGAAATCATGTCTTTTTCATAGATTCAGAAAAACTAACATTACCTAAATTGTTCCCTTGACTTTGGAAGCAATTGCTTCTTAAAACCACTTTGTGACATAACTGAACAACTGAACTACTTCCAACAGAGACAGAATCTCATTAAGTTAAGGTCAGCATCTCCACATGGGCTTTCAGACTATGTTTAAATTATGTTGTGAAGACAAGGGCATAAAGGTCCCTTTGCAATTATTGGGAGTTTAGTTGTGTCAAAGCAGATGGTGAGAAACATTCAGGAGGCCGTACCTTGGTTGGAGGGCTGAGCGGCTGAGAGCAGAGCAGTGATGTTGAAAGCAGGTCCAGCAGCGAGGAGCTTATGAAGCACAGACCGCAAGGAAGCTTGGGTGACGGCAGCGGCCAAGACTGAAGGGAGAGCCAGAGGGAATGTGTACACAAACATGGATGATCAGGCAAAGGCACATAACAGTGAGTGTAGAAGCACATAGAGATAAGTCTAAGCAGTGAAGGGACAGATCGTTGTACATTATTTTCCTGTTTTTACCTAAACGAGATCTTCAGGTGAATCGCATTTATTAGAAAGAAATTTTAGTATAACCAAACACATAGGACTACGTTTGCACAAACTTTATAACACCCAAAAGCGACAGGGCTAAATGAAATGCAGCTCACCCTCATTAAGCTTTGCTCTATCCATGCTTCCATTGTTCATTTGGAGTAGTAGCTGATGAATGAGAGCTGGGTCCTGGAGCAGACCCTGTGACTGGGCCAGCTGCACTGCGGACAGAGATGAAGAGGACGAAGAGGAGGACAGAGCTGTACCAGACGCAGCATTCAGGCTTTGACCAGAGGAGGATGATGAAGACTGGTCTCCTGATGTAGTCTCTGCAGAAAAATAAATTTCAAAATTTTAGATCAACTAACAAGATTTTGGATTAGGCTCCAATAAAAAAGACATTTACAATGTTTCTCAACTACTCATTGCACTACAAGACATTTGAGAAATATCCAGACATAGACCTGTATGTATTTATTAGAGCTGTCAACTTGTCACGTTGTGGTTGTGCCAACTCAAGTCTTCTTTGAATTTTTTTATTGACAATAAAACAGCTGAATTTTTACCGGCTGACAATGAGCAGAAACAATGCATAAAACAGGCTTATGTATGTGCCCTTGCTCTTTTTCAGACCAAAACTGACTGAGCAGGCAGAGCCCTCAGCCCTGCACAGGATGAGAGCTGTGGATGAGAGCACTGTGAGGGGGTCTGCAAGTGGGGCTGCTTTTTAGGCATTATTGAACATGAACAGCTGACATAAATGTTATTGTATCTTTCATCTTATTTGACAAACTAAACAAAAATGTTTATTTTACAAAAGAACAAGTTTAGGTTTTTTCAACTCTTTGGACTGTGCTCTGTGCATAGATTTGTTCAAACAAGGGTCTAAGCATTCACTGAGAAAATCATAAACTAGGCCTGTGCTGTCGTCCCCGACAGCAATGTGTATAGCGGTGAAACGGCCCCATACGTCTGCCCCATACGTCCGCCCCATACGTCCGCCCCATACGTGGCACCTTAATCAGACATTGTGTGATTTCTAAGGGTTTTAATATTGTTAACGAGCAAATCGATACAGTTTGGCGACTGGTATGTACCTGTGTGCAAATGTTGTAACTGATCCGGCAATT
>JAVQKC010016020.1:0-10808 GCA_036025475.1 Philypnodon macrostomus
CCGGCAATTCCTTTTTGAGTTATCGCGTTCACAGCTAGGATCTACGGACGCGGACGCGGACGAACACCGACGTGATTCCATAATATCGGCGACACGCTGTTTTCGCCGATATAATTAGAGTTAGCCTCAAAATATTGCAAATGAAGATGGTTTTAGTGACATTAGTGACTGTACCTCACATTGTATTTTTATTTAATGTACACATTAGTAACGTTACACTTTTGGCTGGAGGCAAAATTCCTGATTTTTAAGTCCTTACAGAAATGTTGAAGAGAACAATAGTTTTTTTATTGTATGCTCAGAATTATTCTATCTCTCACCACAACATGTTTCCTCCATTCCAGAACTTTGAACATTCCAAATGACAAACATCTAAAGTGTCTATCACATTAAGTTTATGTGACAATGTCATTTTATCTATGAGTAAATCTACTTAGAGCTCTGTAGCTGTTGAATAAATCGACTGTTTAACATATACTTTTATTCAAATAATAGGCTGAATATAAAAGAGCTGTGTCCACAAATCAGTGGCACCGCAGACTGGAGTTCCCGTCAGGAGAAACTATTGTGATGCACAACCCTAAAGTGAGTCTGACCTGCTTTAATCTGTGAGTTTATCTAATGAGGATAGTTTAATCTAAAGATGACTTTTCCTCTCCAGGTGATAGTCCAGTTTCAGCCCTCCTCCATGCCTGATGAATGGGGCACCACCCAAGACGGACAAACCCGGCCCAGAGTAGTCAAGAGGGGCATCGATGATGACCACGATGAAGTGCCTGATGGTATGCGAGTCTGTAGTAACTGTTAAATCAGTTAGTATGTAAACAATACATACAGTGTGTTTTGTATGCGTTTTGATAATCGATCCAGCAAGGTGTGGTCGATAGTCTTCATAGTTCAATTTGAAAAGCAAACCATTCTTGTGGTTGAAGTCATCCTAGAGCCAGACTTTCTAAATTTAGCGTTGTCAAGAAGATAATGATTGCAGTAGTAATGATAGGCTGCTGTGGTTTTAAATCTCATTGGACTCTGTTGACCTCCTGCAACACTGTCAAATAGGAGTTTTACTGTGGAGTTTAGTTTTTACTATAAACTAATAAAGTATATGATAATGATGAAGTGGAGTCCTGTCTACCATGTGTTCAAATAAGTGTGATTCTGCATTCTTTATTAGCAAATTCATTCTTTTATGAACCTGTATTACATTTTTTTACTTGCTTTGGTAATTTTACATTTCCAGGTGAGCTTCCAACAGTGGACCATCTTGTTTTCATGGTCCATGGGATTGGTCCTGTCTGTGACCTGAGGTTTAGAAGCATGGTTGAATGTGGTGAGTGTGAAGAAAAGACCAGGATGTTTTTGTATTTCTTTGCATTACTGCATAATAAGATAATGTGTGTCTTTCTCCAGTGGATGACTTCCGCAGTGTGTCTCTAAAGCTGCTGCATAGTCACTTTAAGAAGCAGGTGGATGAGCACAGCATCAGTCGAGTGGAGTTTCTCCCTGTTCAGTGGCACACAGCGCTTCACGGAGACGCCACAGGAGTCGACAGGTGATGGGGTAGAGCATGAGGTGCATGTTGGCATAATGGTTATTACTCCTGGCTCTTAGCAAGAAGATTGTAGGGTATGTTCTTGGGCCAGCCATTACATGATCTCTCAAAACATGGGTGGAGTCTGCATGTCCTTTCTGTGTTAATGTGGTTTCTCCCTGGCTTTCTTCTACCATCCAAAGAAATGCATGTAGAGAATTGAATGGTTGTCTGTGTCAGCCATACAATTAACTCGCTATTGTCCAGAATATGCCTAAGGCCCATAGTTGCTGGGATGATTGCATGATAGTACATATGATTACAATGTTCACTCTATTTTCCACTGCAGGCGGATAAAGAAGATCACTTTGCCGAGCACTGGACGTTTGCGCCACTTCACAAACGAGACTTTACTGGACGTGCTTTTCTACAACAGTCCGACATACTGCCAAACCATCATGGACACAGTGGCTTTTGAGATTAATCGACTCTACGCTCTGTTTATGGAGAGGAACCCAGACTACAGAGGCACGGTGTCAGTGTCTGGACACAGTTTAGGTTAATAAGAAGTTTGACGTCCTGGAAAAATGCTGTGTCGTAAATATTTATGACATGGATAGAGCTTTCACTCATTGTGTTCTTCTGTTTGCAGGGTCTTTGATTCTCTTCGATCTTTTGTCTAATCAAAATCTTGGCTCGTCCATGCCAATCATTCCCACTGCAAATGGAATAGAAACACCGGTACAACTTACTGTTTGCTGTTCTGGTTACTTATAGAAATATATGTATATGTATATAGAAACTAGAAGTAACCAGCACGGAGCTTAATTTGAATCGTTCCTCTTTATAAAGGTGCCAGTCCCAGTTGCACAGATGCCTAATGCAGTCACTCCTCCGCCAGCTGAAGAGGAGCCCAAAGAGGAACAGTTTGAAGACCTCTCCTCTGTTCTGGAACATCTGGGACTGTCCGAATACAAGAGCACTTTTGACAAGGAGAAGATCGACATTGAGTCTTTTGTAAGAAATGAAGCAGTGTTTAGTTATGTATGATAAGTGTCATAGGATACCAGTGTCAGGTTGTTATTTTTGCAATATTTTACAGTTTATGTGCACTATCGATGACCTGAAGGAGATGGAAATTCCTTTGGGTCCAAGGAAGAAGATTGCTAAATTTGTCAAAGAGAGATTAATCAAGCTGGTAAGTAGCTTTGATTAGTTTATGTTGTTGTCATTGATTCAGTTGTAAAGACCGTTCGATGTCTTAAAAAGAGCTATATACTGTAAATCTACCAAATCAACCAAACTATCAATCAAAATATGACAATGGCTGCCTGAAACTGCTGTGATGAGAAGGATTCTTCGAACACTACCATTATTTCCCACGTGGGTGTGTGCCTTGATTTCAGGAGGAGAAGAAGACTGAGGTGAAAAGGGTCCCTCCGGTCGCAGCACTTTCTCAAACCACAGAACCCTCCCCAGAACCAGAAAAGGCCCTTCCTGTAGGAGTCTCCTCTGTCCACGTCAACTACAACTACTTCAAAGTTGGGACAGGACAGGTACAACACCATTAGATAAAAAAAGACTTATTATCAACCAAAAACCAGGTCTAGATATCATTTTAACTTTCTTCCTCTGCAGGTGTCAGTGGTCTACCATACTCTAGACTTTAATCCAGTAAGTTTCTTTGCTCTGGGCTCTCCCATCGGCATGTTCCTGACAGTACGGGGTCTGGAGAAGATTGAGGAGACGTACCATCTGCCGACCTGCAAGGGCTTCTTCAATATTTACCACCCGGTACGCTGCAGTTTTCCCTTTGAAATCAATGTGGTTTATCATGGGCTATTTCTGTCTAATCTTCCTTCTGTGATTTTATAATTGCTTACATTTTTTTAGTTGGACCCAGTGGCGTACCGTATTGAGCCGATGATTGTCCCAGACCTCGAGCTGAAACCTGTTTTAATCCCACATCACAAAGGAAGGAAGAGGCTTCATCTCGGTACTGTGCAGAAATTTATTAAAATTATTTTTCATTCCTGGGGGTGCCTTTCGTAGTGTTTCAAATGATGCTTAGTAAGGTTTTATTTTCTGGCTAAGGTTGATTAGCTTCATACCAGTTAATTAGTAAGACAGTTAATTTGTTAAGTTATGGAGCTTGAGTTTTACTAACCCCCTAGTATTACACAAGATAAAACTGGCCCATATTATCCCAAATATGGACAGCCCCCTTTATTGTAGTTATTTTTTTTTACGCAATCCCTCAATGATTTACAACAGCTACTTTTAATTTGGAAACAATGCAGTGTGGGCAATTCAAAGAAAATAATTTTAACTCTTTCAGACCACAGACCAAATGAAAAAGACACATGTAAAGATACATGTTCTGTATGTAAATCTGAGTAATGAACTGAGTATATGAATATATGTTTTTGCAGAGCTGAAGGAGAGCCTGTCGCGAATGGGCTCAGACCTGAAGCATGGCTTCATCAGCTCCTTGAAAAACGCCTGGCAAACTCTGAATGAATTCGCTCGAGCTCACACTTCATCAGCCCAGCTCCAGGCTCAACTTGCCATTGTCGCTGATCAGATCGAGGAGGAGGAGAAGAGCGCACAGCAGGGTCAGTGTTCAGATGTTTGTTTAAGGCCTTTATTATAACAGTAAATAATGGGGTAATTATGTTCTGTCCAGAGCATAAGAGGGATACCGAGACCCCGGAGCCTCAGAGGGAGGAGGAGCCTCAGGTGAAGATCGGGATGTTGAATGGAGGGAACCGCATCGACTACGTGCTTCAGGAGAAACCCATCGAGAGCTTCAATGAGTATCTGTTCGCGCTTCAGAGCCACCTCTGCTACTGGTACGGACCGTTTTACAGTGTCTCAAAAATATCTATTCAAAAATAATGTTTGTGAAGCCATGCCTTTAACCCTGCCAAACATAATGGAAAGTACAAAATGTTTTGCTGTAATTAATTTAGATTAATCTAAAAGGTCTTGGCTTGTAAAAGTGAACATCTGATTTCCTATGATACTTTTAACATGAATGTGTGAGTTTCAGTCTCAATTCCCTTTGAAAAATATAAATCTAGCAGGTTTTCTGGTTGTATTAAGCATTTATCTTTCATATAACAGTAAAGATGCCTCATACACAATATATTGTTTTTTTAGGGAGTCTGAGGACACAGCTCTGTTGATTCTCAAAGAGATCTACAAGACCATGGGCGTTCATCCAGAGATCACACATTAATATATTTGGGACATAACTTTTACTGAAGCAGTTATTTTCTCTTATCCATGTAGTTTATTGTATTGATATTAATAATACATCTGTATTATGCCATTTGTCTTAAATTAAGAAATAAATGAGACAGCAGATTTAAGGACATGTGACTTTATATGACATTTTATAGATAAATTATAGAGTTGAGTTTACTGGAAATATATAAATTAACTGAAGTGTAATGTGAACATAGATGAGCAGAGACTGCAGCAGTTAATGCAGCTGTGTTTATTTCAGGCCAAACGTCAAAATGAATCAGTTAAATAAAGCTTGTAATAAATGTTGGGACGATGAAGACAGTAGCTTTTCTCCTTCAAAGGAGAGACTATTTACAAAGCTGGGATTCTTGTGAACAGAGTGAATAATTACTGTTAAAATAAACAAGTATTTTGCCTGCTCTCAAAGAACATCTTGTCATTTTTAATATTTAAACTCATTCATACTTCGAGCGGAGTCTTTTTCAGCCGACTACAGCTTCATTACATTTGCATGTCTTCAGTAAGGTCCCATTGAAATAATTCATAGGCACATACAATACAAATATGAAAACAGGTTTATTCATGTATATTAGCAGTATTTACAGAAGCAAATGTAAAATTCAGTCCAATATTAAAGATTGTAGTGCCTTGAAGGATTCTCAAGTAAAAATGTTCCTTTTCGTTAACACTGGTCAGATCAGACCTGACCGGTGCATGCAGTGAACAGATGAACTTTTAACATGCTCCATCCTCTTCATCTGTTTTGAACAAAGACAGTGACTGATTGTCACAAAAAAGGTCCCTTTTTACCATTTTGTTAAAATGACTCATTTTTATTGCCCAATATATAACAGCCGCCAAACTATTCTAGAGAAGAGAATCAGGCTTTTAGTAGCAATATGCAGTACCTACTAGTACTAGTTTACTGGGATATCAAAGAAAGTGCCACTTTTTTTGCAGTTACTGAAGTTTTTTGACGTAAACCCTGCCCATATAGAGACTGATGCCTTTGAAATGTTTTTGTGCGTTTTGGGCTGCTGTTCACATGCTTATGTTTTTTGTCATAGATAAGGCCTATTATAATAGAAACATTAAAACAGTGGTGATCTGTATGTTAAGTTTACATACAGTAAATGGAGAATATTGTTAAGCCAATAAATGGTTTTAAAGCTCCAATCTAAATTTGACATCACGTGTGCCATTGGACAAAGCTAAAAACAATGCAATCTCCTAAATCACCTACCAGCTTTTGTTAAAGACCACACAGTCTTAACTGAAATGTAAAGGAATGCAGAAGTCCTCCCAGAGGTAAAAAATATATATAAATATTAAAAAGTAGTTAAGCAGCAAAGAAAGTGAAATAAAAAGATAAAGTGTTGAGCATTGTGTAACTAACACAGTTGGAATGGCTTATGTGGTTCCCAAAGAGTACTGTCTTTGTACTGGCTTCCTTTAAACGTAAAAATCCCCTTCAGTCTTGATACAGTAGTCATTACTGTAGCCTCCCAGCAGCAGATTAAATATCTAAATGATCCAGCTGTTGTACCATTCTGTGACGCTTCACATTAATAAGTCAATTCGTTTTTGTACATTCATTTGTCTACAGCTGTGCCGTGAATGCAGTGGGATTGGTGTAAACAAGCTGCAGTTAGTTAATGTTCTCACAGTCTTATAGTTCAGTCTTCAGATTTGCTCTGAGTTTTGAAGGCCTGTTTTCGTAGGTGAGCCTCGATCTCATCTCTGAACACCAGCATGCCCAGATGAGGGTGTGAGGCCTCGTTCATGGCTTTGGACTGAATACACATGCGGTACTGCTCTGGTGTCAGCTCGTCCGCACACTGCTTCTCGTGCCAAAGGTGAAACAGGCTGGACACCGGAGCTCGGATCACAATCACGTCACTGCGGAGGTACTTCTTGTACAAATGGACGTCTTCTACGCCCCAGCCTTTTACATCCAGATCAAAGCCTCCTGAGAAAGTCAAGTATATACACCAATTCCTATTAATGCATGGACCATGGCTGATGACCAACTCTGCTCAAGTAAATTAAATATTATTGGCAGATAAAGCAAAACGGTCAAAGCTACAGTTGAATGATTTAGTTTTTTTTCATTTTGGTTGTTACATATACAAGTTCTATACAAGTTCTATACAAGTTCTATACAAGTTTGTGTTTTTTTTGTAAGCTCTTGTCTTTAAAGCTAAAAGTAAAGTTTTGAAAAAGTTGAAAACTTACGAATATTTAAGAAGTCTGACCGATACTGGCAAGTCATTCCAAAACCAAAGTCTCTCCAGAAACCAGCATCTTTTTTGTGAATCTATTCAACAACAATTTCTTAATAAACAGATTTATATTGAGAGGTGAATGAAAAATAGAGTATACAGTTTCCTACCAGCTGCAGTTCGATGGGTGGAGCCAGCTCCAAGTTTCCATAGACAATGGCAGGGTTGTATAAACTGAAGACCACTGGATAAAACACTTTTTTATCTGCAGAAGAATAAAAAAATCAAAGTTAGTACAATGTGAATAAACACAAGCTATTATTAACTAAATTCAATTTTGTTGAAACTCACTTGGAGCAGCATTCAGGCGGCAGGTGTTGAGGAACTCTACATTAAAATGAATGTCTACATCACAGAAGAACATGAGGACGTCTCCTTTTGTCCAGGCGTGTGCTCCGATGTCCAGCCCTCTGCCTCTGGAGAACTCCTCATCAACTGGGATCAGGCTGTAGTTGGCGAAACCCTCCTCTCTGAAACAGAAAATAAGACATAAGCCCATGACACACTCACCACAAAATCAGAGCATGACATCATACGGAGCATGTAAAACACAAACCGGGACAGTTTTTCCAGAGATGACTTCACCTCCTGAAGACCGTCCTGGCCAAAGTAAACCACAGTGAGGTACACTTGCCGGTCCTGTTGTATACACACCTCCCTGAAAAAGAGAGAAGAATAGACTTCAGCGGCACTGGAGAGAAATGTGAGGCTTTTTGGTATCAACAACTGAAATATATTTGGGTCTTTGGCATTCTAACCCAATGACTCATCACCCAACACCAAAGACATAACCCATGCTTCAGATAGTGTGGCTATTTTGTGATGAAGATTGCTGTACGCTAACTGGCCACTTTTTTAGGGACACCTATTTACTTTCAAGGCGAAAATGGTCTAAAAAATATACAAAATACATACTAATGCCAAATGTCAGAGAAGAAAGTCCACACTGGTTTTGAGATTATAAATGGTAACTCAAACTTGTTACAATCAAAGTCGGACTATCTCAAAACGATCAGTGAAGACAACACCAGGCCTACTTCACAAGGCACAGCGTCTACCTAATAAAGTGGCCGGTGAGTTACAGTTTGAAGTCAGGTCACACATTATGCCACTTATTTTACCGGGTGAATAACAAGTGAACGTGCTGTGACAGTAGCTGATAAAACCAGTCGAACTAACTCACCTGAAGTTGTTTAAAAACTGTGTAAAAGTCTCGACTCTGCCCGCCAGCGGCACAATGATGTTTATGATGGTCCCTGAAGTCTCCACAGATGTGCTCCTCACTTTCATTAAGGGACCGAATGGACGGAACAGTGTCACATGACGGAAACTGTTTGAATCTTCTTTGGCAAAAAATAGCTCATACAGTGTCCCTTTGTCTCGCTCTGTCCTGAACAGTCCTGTAAAATGATAAGAATGTGTAAATACTAATAATTAATAATGCTCACACTGTATTTATGTGTATGATGTTTACAGTAAGGTAGTTTTGATATGGTCAGGCAATTGTTTACCCCGCCTTAAGCTCAAAGCAGAATGAATGAGACAAAAGACCCATAAAGAGTACATTAAACAATGTCTCATATGATTTAGACCACAATCAATGCAAAAAATGAGTAGTGCATGAAAATGCTTGTTGATGCTTCAGATTTGGTAACAGGGCAAATTTAATGCCTATTAAATATTAGCTATATTAGCTGAAGTTTCAATTAATTTAACACATACATCTTGACAATCAAGTATGAACACACTACACTTCAGTATGAGTGTTACCTTCGGTGAAGTGTGCCTCAGTGTAGGTCTGTCTCTGCAGTGGCATGTCGTCCTCTGCCCCGTCCTCTTCGTCCGGGTTGTTGATAATGTCCAGCGCTGCTTCGATCACCTCCACCAGCTCATCCCGTCTGTCTTTTCTGACGGGCTTCTCCTCGGGATGCCGCGTCAGCCCCATCTCCAGCTGATACACTTTAGACGAGGTGAAACTCTCGAAGGGGACAAGGGCGTACTCACTGGGCAGCCTCGCACCAATGTTCACTTCTGCCTTGTCTATCTGTGAGTGTAAATACTCCAGTAAATCACTAGGCTCTTGGTCTTTAGTCTCGGTCAGACCTTGCACCCCCGGAGGCTCCTTTTTATCTTGTAGCACTTTTAGCTTCTCACTCATCTCTTGTAGCTCTTGTTTGAGTTGAGATATCTGTCTTTTGAGGCTGGCTGCGCGGTTTAGATGGCGCTCCTCCTGTTCTTGCAGCATGGCCTGGTAATACTCCCGTCCATAGGAATCTAAACCGGGCGCAGACATGTTGACATCCACTGGAGGGGTGCATTCAAGGAGATAAGCAAAGAGTAGAAGCACTAGCAGCAGGCACAGGCCCAGGAAGAGCCATCGGACGCGGCCGTGAAGCTGCAACCCACGCCTGGGCATCACTGCAGCAGCTAAGGCTCACCACCGGTCTGCATGTCCCTCCAACGCCATCCCACAGACAGTCACATCACTTATTATAACATCACCGCCTCATTGATTCATAGTCATTCATATGTTTTTATTCATGGCATTCTACTGAAGCGATAACATCTTGGCTCCAAACATCCACAGTCTTCTAAGTCACTTCTGAGGTGTATGGTGAGAAAATCCATGCAATGTTCACCTGGGAATAAAAGAAAGACAGCTTTCATTAACAGTAAAGAATCTCATTTTATTTAATGCATTGATCAAAGACAATTAGATTGAGAGGCCTGAGCTTCAACTCAGAAATAAAAACAGAGCTGAAAAAATGTAGGTAAATGTATCATAACAGCACAGCTTTTGAAAGAAGGTTTGAAAAACTAGAGATTTAAAAAGGACGTGGGAAATTAGCTACTCTTAGCACAAGACGCTAAAGCTACAGTAACACACTGTAAATAAAATAAAAGCAGGAAGTCTCTCAGAACACCGACAGTACTTTAACATACAGTATGCAGTTGTCTTTGTCCTTTGGTTTTGCTGATTTAAATATTTACTCTTAGTGCATTCATGTTTACGGACAGTGGTTTGGTCAAGCAGCAGTGTCAGCGTTGTTATTATGAAAATGTGAGGTATTCCATTTAGGATGGTCTTTATTACCTGGTGTTGACAATATTCCAACAATGAACATATAGATGTAGGCAGACAATTACTAAAAGGCATGAACCCAGCGCGGACATGTTTGGCACTAGAAGTGTTAAGTAGTTAATTAGGCTTCCTCAGTCAAGAGTCCTTTGTACATTTTGAACCTGACATTTCTACACAGCACTTTTAAATGTCAGAGTCTCCCAGCAACTGTATTTTAGCATGTGTCACCTGGCATCTGTGTAAATCAGAGTGAAAGGTAATTAAAACCACCAGGGATCAGTGGCATTTATGAGCCACTCCTAAAAGTATTTACTCAGCAACTACTACAACTGAAAAAAGAGGAAGTAAAAAACCCTCAAAGGGAGCAAAAGCTGACGTTTGATTTTTTTTGTATATTTTAACAGACACTTTCATGGGCCTGCATAGCTAACTGCTTATAATGCATTTATTACTTTACTACCAAGTGAAAACAGCTGGAGCCTAACTATATCAGCGAAACCATAGTTTGGGCGATATTATAGAATCTACCTCCGTCCAACGGACACATTAATCACTTTTTTGATTTGTCTGGATGTTTGTGAAGAATGTTTTTGCCAAATTTAGAAAATTCCCTAAAGCTGCATTCTTCTTTCAGTCTATAGGGGGCGCTATAGAGGTAACT
>JAVQKC010016031.1:0-16147 GCA_036025475.1 Philypnodon macrostomus
ATCACCTCATCTCAACAACACCATCACCTCATCTCAACAACACCATCACCTCATCTCAACAACACAATCACCTCATCTCAACAACACCATCACCTCATCTCAACAAAACAATCACCTCATCTCAACAACACCATCACCTCATCTCAACAACACCATCTTTTTGGAAACCGATATGTGTGAATGTGAAAGTTAGGCTCAATCCTTTCAACTATACAAAGGCTTGAGCGACTTTCAAACTCTGAGCTTCTGTCACAGTTGCTAATAAATAGACCGGATTAACGCACAGTACCTTTTAATATTCTTCCCTCTTAATGGGCTGACAGTGTTGAATTATCTATAGGTCTCAGTGATTTAAAAAGGACCATCAAACCCAAACTTGAGAGCACTGTCTTGTAATTGAATAATACATTACATGTGGCAATTATTTCTGTTAGAAGCAGACTGAGAAATCAATAACCAAGGGATCAAATCAAGGACTGTGCAGCCCTTGTTTCTATTCCCCCTGTGACCAATTACATCAGCACAGTTTAAACACCTGCAGAGCGACACTTCGTCTATGCACGCTCAATCCTGCCATTCGCTTACATTGTATTAGCTCCGGCAGAAGACCTAGCTCCTCGAGATGAGATCTGATGAAATAATATTATTATGTCTGTAGTATTTTGACTAAGGAGTGACTTATGAGCCAGCAAAAAAATGAACTACAGTATGTAAGATTCAATATTTATCTATATTTTATTTGTCCTGGTTTAGCCCTAATGTTGTCCTGGGTTAGTATTTTAGCCCTGGTTCAGACCAGAGGTGGTAGTTACTTTTACTCAGTTACATTTACTTGAGTAACTTTATAAATAAATTGTACTCCATAGTAGCTATACTGCACAATACTTTTTATTTTTACTTGAGCAATAATATTTTGAAGTAACTGTACTCTTACTCGAGTAAAATTTTGTAAATCTAGAAAGAGTAAGAGTACTTTTACCACCTCTGTGTGTCATGTAAGAACAGCTTTATGTGAAAAATGTGATGATGTGGAAATTCTGTTCCTTGTGTCTTAATTTTTTTTAAAGTTTTTAGTTTATCTTTTGACAATATCAAAATCTTATTATTTTTAGTTTATTCATATGACAATAACATATTGAAGAACGTGGCAGAGAAAATAATAATACCTTCAAAGATCTTGAGACAGAAGTCAAGCGCATGTGGAAGGCAAAAACTTGAGTAAATCCAAATGGAGCTTTAGGAACCATCAAGACAGGATTCAATCTAACAACAACAACAACAACAACAACAACAACAATAAGAATAATAATAAAATGTTGAGAAATGACTATCGGACTTTGTTTGAAAGTAGGATGTATGCAGTCTGTAGAGGCCAGGGGAGGGACTAAAGTAAAACTCCTATTGGTCAAAGTGGTAACCCACAAAGTCTGGTCTGATGTTGCTATAGAGGCCAGGGGAGGGACTAAAGTAAATGAATAATTATGACAGATTACCTAAATTACATCAAAGAACACAGTCAGATCAATTTCTAACATTTTTTTTAAGTAAATTTATGGACCTCATCTTCAAATCCTGGTTTACACCTACCTCTAGTTTTATCTGGAGCCATGCCAAAGCAGACCTAACAGTGCCTCTGTTAAACTCTAATTGTACAAACTCCACCTAGAGGATTATTATTATTGCACCATTGTTGAAGAATTAACCCACATTAAGACATGCTCACAAACACACTGCGATTGGAGCGTTAGGCATCTTTGTTGAGATAATATTCACTCATTGCGCAGCCTGACCTGCACTTATAAATTATGCACTAGTTTTGAGCTCCAGGCAGTATCCTCCCATGACATATGTGCTGCTGATTAAGAGAGTGAAATTGGCCTTTTTTAATAAACATATCCCATCGCACACAAAGGCTTCACTGCTGCCTGTCACTTACAACGCACACAGGTGACAATGCAAGCCATGCCAATCTCAAAGGTTGTATCCCAGAATACAATTTGCTTTTATCTGAAATATTCACAGCTTTTAAAAAGGCTGATATCAGGTCTCATTAAATGTTGATGCTCCTAGTGAGTAAAGAGAATACTGGCTACATCAAAGGCCTTGTTATGTCCAGTGAATACTAATACTAAATCTTAGCCCTATCCAAGACGTCTATGTGCACTGTTGGGGATTGCCATGCCATCCTTATTCTAGGCTTTTCAGCAAGAGAAGCGTGCCGGACTCCGAGTGATCATCTGCAGTAATTATTAGCTCCAGCGTGTGTGGCATTGTGTTTATCCACTCTTTGTTTTACATCACTTGATAAAGAGCTTCCTCTGGTTTGAGAAAAGGATCATCATCAAACACCATAAAACAGTCAATAGTGCACAACACACATGGGTCTGCCCGAGGAATAATAGCCCAGAGTCAAAGGATCCATGTTCTACGCCTGATTGAGTATTAGTCCTTTTATGACCTTTACACTACTATCACACAATTATCATTAAAAAGGCTTAATTGGTAAACATACCATCTCTAGCACTAATGTGGAGACCTATGCCAAGGCAGTGCCTCTGTCTCGCAATGATACAAAATACACAGTAGTTCACAGATACTATTATTTTAGGGGTATGTTGTTCAGGTGTAAATTCTCTATCCATTGAGCCACATATCCACAGCAATCATTGTTTGTATAGCTTCATCTGAGAAAATGCAAATTACATTTTTAACACCCTCAAATTTAATGTACTCAAAACTCAAAACTGCATTCAGCTCTTTTCAGAACTCTAAATACACAAATTGCTTAGCGTTCACAGATAATGGTGATAAGTGGTGGGCAGACATACATAGATACTTTAGTGCACTGTTCTGATGTAGACCAGAGGTGCACGGGGCAACAGTATGTTTTACAGAAGGTTAAAACATCCAGGGGCAACAGAATGAAGACATGCACAACCAAAGGAACTGACATCAAAAGAGCGGTGTTTTCAGCCATTCTCTGTGGTGGGGCTCGCTTTGCATATTTTATAACACTGAAGATCAGATCTGGGCTCACCTTTTTTTATTAAAATCTGCCGAATTAAATTGAATTCTTGTTTTGTTTTATGCTTTTTGTTCAGTTGTTTACTTTTAAAGCATGCTAACAAGTGGTAGCTATTTTACGCATGTGCAGTTCTTGCATGGACTTAAGTAAAGAGCAAGTCAAAGAAGATATGGTTTGTTTTTGGCCCAACATAAAAGCCTTCAGGTGACCTATGGTTCCAGTCAGACCTTTAAAGAAATAGAGGACAATCAAAAGGACAAATGTGACGGGCCTCCTGTGTGGGGAACAAGATGAATGCGAACAGTGCGTTGGTTCTGTGATGTCTTTGACCTGGTAGTTCAAAGCTGAGCCCAGACTCCGGACCCCTGTTCAGCGTGTGAGCACCTCAGACAAAGGCTTTGTTCATAATAAAGTAAATCCACCACATTGTTCCTTTGAGTCCGACACACCACTATTTGAACTGAGGGTGATGGTTTTCACACGCAATTGGACATTACAAGCACATCATATACAGTACTAGGCAAATGTTTCAGACAGGTTAGGATGCCATTTGTAAGCTTACAAGACACAAAGTCAAACGTCTAAATCCTGCTACATGACCACACTCAGAAATCCCCCATATTTGACAGGCATGGGTTATTCCCACCATTTTATCAGTGGTTGTAGATTTTAGATTGCTCACATCTTTCTGTCTCTTCATTCAAATCCAAGGCAGGGTTAGTAACATCAAACGTATGCAGTGCAAGAAAAGGAATTTCTAGATTGTTTAATTTTATTTCAGTAAATTTAATTAGATTAATTCATTAATTTACTCAAACTAGATCATTTATTTGTTTCACTGTCATTCTGATGAGTTGTAATACTTTTTTTACATTGTATCTACCTCATTAAGTATAATGTAATACACTGTGGAACAAACTGTATTAAAGTATAACTACATTGTAGAGAATGGTTAGGGTTGGGGTTAAGTGTTTTACATTGTACATAATGAGGTAGATACAATGTAGTTAAGAAAATTGAGATTGAAATTGGAGAAAGATGTATTCCAGGGGTTGATCATTTCAAATTAAAAAAGAAATACAAATAAATATAATCTGTTAGAATTACATTGAAACATAAATAATCCAAGCCTAATCCAAGCCTAATGAGTAAATAAATAAAAATAGGTAAAATACTGTTTGAATCCAAATTAAAATTCTGATTTCACGTGCTTGTTAATTAATTTACATATTCTCTTTTTTCAGTGTAAATTCAATTCAATTCAATTTTATTTGTATAGCCCTATATTCCAACAAAGTTGCCTCAGAGGGCTTCACAGAAAGAGATGATGTAAACAATAAACAAGGTCCTTGCAAACAATAAAAATGTTATTAGACAATCAAACACACTGTCCCAGGACGTCCCACATCATTAGACCCTCCATCATGGCAAATTACAACAGGAAGATCAAACTTTTGCTGGATTTCTGAGCACCTGTCTAAACATTCACCCACTAAAAACAGTACTTTTCATTTATAGGTTGGCAGAATACCGGACCGTGTGCAGCCAGTCTTGTACACACCTTTACATTGCACATAACACTATTCTCAACAAGAGTAGCCTTGTAGCAGGGTACATAATGCTCCTCTGTTCAGGTGGGGCAGGTTGGTGGACAAGGCAGGGTGCTGTTGAGCTCCCTGTCCCACCCCTGTCCACGCACAGCACCAGCAGAACCATGGCATATCAGGAGGTGTTCCAGCCCCGTGGTCATAGTTAACACAGAGCAGTATAGAAACCAGGCTGCAATCCTCTTGAGACACAAGGGTGAACAGGCTTTGAAGTTAAAAGTGTGGCTGCAAGACAATATGGGCAGCATGTGAGCATCTAGAGTATGCAGTGCAATGCTTCGAGGAGGCCAAAGGTGGACCTGGTATCACTGTCCTCATACGGCAATGTGCAGTAATAAAATTTGAACAGATACAAGTGGATTAGAAAATGTTTAACACACATGTCTATAAAGGTTAGACTGTTACTGTTGATACAATGAGCAATGTCAGCCAAAGGTTACAATATGCTGTGAGCAAAGCAATACAGGAATTCTAACTTATTTGGGCAAAGCAGACTAAAACCTCTCTCTGTTTATCCACACTTTGGACTGACACAAAGACTGCACTGGCTTGTGACCCCTCTGGATTATAAATTTAATAATTGTGTAAATAAAATAGATTCATAAAATGTACAATGAATGTGTATTCAATAACTTCAAAACCTCAAGTTAAATTCATGATTAATACGTTGGATGGAATGGAAGGATGTCACTTTGATAATCTAAATCTAAATAATCTATATTTGACATCATCTCTATGCACAGTACAGAACATGGTCAGTCCTGAAGATAAGAGGAGAGCCGAGGTCAGATTGATGGGCTGTGAGATGGAGATGACAGCTTCTATATGCTGCATATATGATCAGGACACACACAGTAGAGCTTTACAGTTATTTAATTACCTCGCCTGGTCCCATGACAGTGCCCTAATGAGAAGCCTAACAATTAGGACATCATGTAACATGGTGAGGCTTTTAAAGATGATCAGATGAGGCTCTTTATCAAACACTGTATTATATAAAGCCTTGTGTCATATACAATTAAACAGATCATCAGCAGCAGCACACGTGTGTGAACAGAAGGCCTGTTTTACATTTCTGCGTACACACAGACTATTCCTATACAGAGGAGGCCTTCAGAGGGAATGGTAAAGACAGTCTGTTTAATGTTGTCTTTAGAAATATCTCTTCCTCATTGTAAATACGCTAAGTTGTGAAAGTGACAAAATTTAAAAAAAAATTAATCACTAAAACATATCAGAATATTTAGTCCATATATTGACACATTTACAAACACTTGTCCAGCATTAGATATCAAACTGTAATTAGACCAAGCACTATACCGCGATCGAGGCATCACCACATCTCACACATAACGACACAAATTGATTTTAGTATCACGTCCATTTCTGAGAATCATTTGTTGATGATATGATTTTACAGCATCCTTCTGCATAAATAATGTACTGTATAAATCTAGCAGTGTAGAAAACAAAATAGTCAACTGTTAAATGCGTGTCATAAACAGAACATTAATGGGAGATGGGAGAGGGAGATCGATGGTTCATTGCTGCCATCCTGTGTGCAAGAAGGGGAGTTACATCAACCTCTATTGGTAAAAGAAAAAATATTAACTTTTGTATGCCATCTATAACATTATTCTGCAAACAATTAGTATGTACGATATTTAGAAAAATCATAAATGTAACTTAATTAATTATATAATTATATTATATAATAATCTGACTCTGTTCTAATGTTGATGTAGAGGCCAGGGGAGGGACAAAAATAAAATAATAATTATGATAAAACAGAGTCAGATAAAGCTGGACTACACCTTTAATGTTAGAGACTAGAGACTTGAATTAAATAGTTAAAATTCTTTGAAACTCTCCATCCGACGGCACAGTTACAAAAACATGCCCATTATTAAACATTTTTTTTACCATAATGAACAAATAGCTTAAATTACATTGGAATCCATTTGAGCATCCAGTTGTGGGTATATTTAGATCAATGCATATGCAGCACAAGCCAGTAGATATCCACACAAAGAAACTCATTTTGATTCAGATGTGCTCTCTAAAACAATTGAATCTACAATTGGAAGTATAGATTAAGTTACAAACTAATTAAGACCTAAATGCAGCCGACTCAACCAAGTCTTAGACGTGATATAATACTGATAATAATGCTGACGGGGTTTTTAATGGATGTTTCACCCTTTTCAAAATGCTGCTATTTTGATGTGTTGTATTTTGGATATGTGTGGCCGATGTTAGCTAAATTAGAATAATTGAAATAAATAATCCAATGTGAAAATCTAACTTTTTTATCAGTAGTAGTCTTCAGTCTGAATTTTATTGTCTTGAGTAACATTGTACACCCTGATCCACAAGGTGGCACTGTAGATGAGGAACAGATGCAGCATTGGGAAATGAATCATATACTCCAAATGCACAAGATGTTTCATGATTTACCAAACAACATGAAAGTTGAGGCAGTTACATGCTTTTACAATCACTGATCCTCTCTTCAACACATCTCAGTTTGAGCAGACTGGTTCTCGTGGGGGAAACAAACATTCAATTTTGATCAAGATTGATCCAAGATTGATCTGTCTGTGTTTGAGCATGATACTGTATATTACAGTTTTTTTGTTCAAACATTCAAACTGCTAAAATAGACTGTGTTCTGCTCACTCACATAATTTATGTCTAATCATTTATAATATTTTCAATGAGGAGAAAATATGTATAAAAAACATCTGCCAATCACTAAAAGCATAACAAAGAAATAATAATAAATAACTCAGTCATAGCAGCTGTAATTAACTCCCAGCTGGTCGGCCATCTTGATGTTGAAGTGACAGCTGCTTGTCTCCAGAGGGCCGTCTCCATTCACTCCTGAGGCCTCTGCTACAATAGCTCTGTTCTCCTTACATCCATTAGCACTGATCTGTAATACTTACTGGTGTTTGCTGGACCTCATTATCCACACTTGTGTTCCTGTGATGTGCAGTCTATAGGCCATTAAGGTGAGACTGAGCTCGGAGCCAAGCAAATACCATTGAAGAGTCTATAGTTAAAATGGTAATATCCACACGCTGCCTGAATTTATTTCCCATACTATAAAAGATTGTGTGTTTTGTCAAGGAGATGCTGTTTTAGTTTGAGGTTGTTAAATTTAATATAGCACAGGTATCAGTACAGCTTTTCATGGATTCTAGCAGCTAACATAAATCTGCAGACAAATTTGATAAATCAACAGCAAAATCAATCCATATATTGGTCAAAATAAATCTTTGTATACTTGCCTTACATTATACAATAATCCACAAATTAGCAGCCAGAATTCTGCCACGTAGATTTCATCTTTTTGAGTGGATGAACTGTATAGTCTGAATAGTAAAATGGTGGGTACCCAGTATGCACCAACCAGAATTAGTGGGATACATACAGAGGTGGGTAGTAATCAGTTACATTTACTTGAGTAACTTTTTAAATAAATTGAACCTTTATTGTATCTTTTAACTGTAGTTTTACTGAACAATAACTAATCATATTTTGAAGTAACTGTACTGTACTCTGTAAATGTTGAAAATCTAGAAAGAGTAAGCGTACATTTACCCACCTCTGTGTGTCATGTAATGCTGCGTTCACACCGGACGCGACAGACGCGAAAATTTCGCGTTTGTCGCGTTTGGTGTGAACGCAGCATTAGAAGTACTTTTTTTAGTTTATCTTATCAAAATTAAACAAATAATCTGACATTACGCTCAAACAGTTACTCAGGACTTGAGTAGATTTTCACCAGTACTTTTCTACTCTTATTCGAGTAATTATGTGAATGAGTACTTTTACTTGAGTCATTTTATTTTGAAGCAACGGTACTCTTACTTGAGTAAAATGATTGGCTACTCTACCACCTCTGGATACATATGTTTTTATATATTATTCCTGTGACAGCAGACAGACTTTCTTAAGAAACATAAACAGGTCGTTATCTAAGTTGCAAAAATGCAAAAAAAATAAAATAAAAAAGTTACATTTTTGTTGATTTTTTTGGTGAGTTTTTGGCATCATTCATCTGTAGAATATGTAGAATTATTTTCACCAGGGAGGCAATCAAGATTTGGAAATGTGCAGCAAGGACCATGAACCAGGATGAAGGAGAATACACTCAGTCCCGGTCCAGGAAAAGGCGTCAGACAGTAGGGGGGGGGTAAGCGTTCCCTACTGTCTGATAAAACTACCTAAGCAGCCTACAAGACACGTCACAGCAACATCACGTGAGCTTCTGACGACGAGTGAAGCAGGTAAACTCCTGTCTTATCAAAAGAATCTACTAAACACAACCTATTATTCTTTAAATTCTGACTAGAACATCCATGAAATAAAGCTAAGTATGTAATAACGCCTCAAAGTAAAAAGATAAAAGTATTGTCCCTTTAACAGAAGATCTTAATGCAGGGTCACAGTGACAGCTAGAACAAGTGTCAATTAGAGACGCCTCACAAGCATGAAGCTGTTACACTGAACTCCAGAGAACAGTGGCAGCACCCTCGGGGGCTATTAGGCCTTTAACAAATGACTATGGGGAGGTTCGGAGGAAAAGGTCAAACAATGTGTTACTGTGATAAAAATATTCTGGAGGCAGAGGACAGCAGGTTATTATAGCTTCTATATGCTACGGTGCCATTAGCGCCAGTAACTTTCTTTTTGAACTACAAACACATTTATCACTAAACTAAAGTTCCAACGCCTGGTATTCTAGTTCATTCTCATTTTCTTTTGCTTTGTTTAGCTGTATCTAATGTTTATATTTGAGGCTTAATGAAGTCCCCAAAAGCCTAGATTTTGTTAAACTGATTAAGCCCATGTCACAATACATTGTACAAGACTCTATAACAATGAAACCAAAATCTGTATAAAACCTGGTTTAGCTAAAATACAATTTATTTTTTATTTCAGAGTTATTACAATATTTAGGATCATGTCACGTTTGCTTTGTGCACAATGTGCAAATGAAATGAAATGTTTACATATCAAGGCACAAACAGCCAAGTGAAGTGAAGTGAAGTGAAGGCCAGGCCGTGGTCTGATCAAACATGGGCGGAGCTACCAAAAAGGAAATTCATTTTCCTGGGAGTGTCTTCGTCATTATCCTTTGGGTATGATCACAATGAAAATGCCAGTTATATTTCTGTTGAAGCACTGAGTGAGTTAACACCACGGTCTGGTTACAGTCACAGTTCATACTGCATGAGAAATCTCTATGATGCATGTTGTCCATCTTCAAATCTGCAAACAAATGAAAGGTAGATGTGTTTGTTGTGTGATGTTTTGGGTTAGAATTAAACATTAAATACAAAGACAACATTAAAGGTAAAATGAAGTGCATTGACAGTATGTTTTAATGCCCACTCAATTACTTTAAGTTCCTTTATTGCAGTGGACACGGCAATCCCATTTACAGTTCAGAACTGTGATTTTAAGGTAAGCTCATAAATGCAGAGTGCTCCATTACCCAGTCCTGCCTTCATGCAGCACCATAGCGCCTCCGTCTGCCAAAAGCCTGCGCACCCACGTTAGTCGGGACAAAGTTGCTGTAGCCCAGCCCCCCCGAGCGGCTCAGGAAGTCAGCCAAACGGTGAGTGACACACGTTGCTGTGTTGCATCCACGCTTCTGCAACGTTGTATTTCTTAAAAGAGGGAGCAGAAAGTAGTTTAATCATTACAATTCAACAGAAAATCAATGTAACAGTACATTGTAAAATTGAATTCTTCTTACCTCTAATCTACCAATAACTACAGAATACCTATTTTACTTTTGCAAAAACAAAAGAAAAAATGTACAATGAAAATGATAAATGGTTTAATTGTAAAAAGAACCAATGGTAGTCATTGTCAGATGCTGGTCACATGCTGAAGCCGTTTGTACAAAGCTTGATGATTAAGCCAACGAAAGTGAATTGAGAATAATGGAGAATGCTAGTAGAATGAGATGCCATAGTTTTCAAACGGTTCAGCTACACTTCTTCTCTTCTTTCCAGGCGTCCCTGCTCCCACGTCGGTGTAGGGAAAGGTCTGCAGTTTGTGAATGTCCTGGGAGAGTTTTCCCAGAACACAGGTGCTCAAGCCAGTGCACCGCTTGGACATGGGTCTGTCTGGGCTGTGAGGGAGAGAAAGGCAATCACCAGACCATGCACTACATACGTACATACAAATTTACACATGCATGACATGTTTCTGAAATGTTGTGCAAAAGAAACTGTGACATCATGCTGATGATTAAACATAAATGATACTTAGGTTCCATGCCATTGTGAGCGTTTGTTTATCAATTCAAACATCTTTATGCCTGTCCAAACTCAGACACTAAAAAGCATAATTTAATTCAGAATGGATGAGTGCTTCTGCAGTGTGTGAGTTTATGCCAAAAAGGCTTTCTTAGGCGGATTAAAAAAAGCTGGGTCCCTCTTAACTAGATTATAGAATAGAATACCACAAACACGGACTCTACCTGTTCTCCTCTGTCTCTGTGTCTATGGTATTCTGCATCAACTCTTTCAGGGCACTGAGTAATCTATGAGCATCATCTCCAGACAGTGTCACTCCATCTGACATGGACTCTCGACTAGATCTGAAATAAGTTTGAAAATTTAAAAAGTCAGTTTGTTACCCAAAAAAAAAACTAACAGAATATCAACAACTAAGATCTAACTAAGATAAGTCTCACCTGGATGGAGCAGCATCTGAGGCATACATCTGGCAGATGACCAGGGTGTAGGCTACAAGGACAGTCCCCAGTTTGAGCGCTATCATGGTTTCCTGTAAAACACACACAGTCCCAAAGATGATGATGGTTATAACACTGCACACACGTTGACCTGAGTCATAAAACCTAATGGCATTGGTTGTGTGTCTTCATTATGTGTCCAGGCTTTTCCATATATACTCGCAGATATAAATCCTGGCTCCCTTTATACAGCCTCACTGTTAACGTCACTGGGGTTTCAGAGGCGAGTTATCTATGAGACTGTGGCACCGTGAGCTCTGCCAGCAAACTCAGCCACTGCTCCATTAGCGAAATTAACTGCAGTATACTAAAAATAATAGAAAGTCGTCAAACCCGCAGTGTTTCAACATCAAAAAGTATTATTTTATAATCTAGGGTAAGCACTTCTTACTTTTACAAAGAAAAAAAATCTTGAACAATGGCTTGAAAATGAAAAATATACTTACTGTGAGAGTCTTGCTGGACTGCAGTTTATGTGATGGTCTTGTCTGTGGTGAATCTGCTGGACAGTCACTCACAACACGCTTTTATATACTGTACATTCTCAGAGGCTTTCTGCAACAAGACGTCCACTGGCCATCCTCCATTGGCCAGTGAAGTGTTTTACCTCAACTTGCCAGCCAATCAGATGTCCTATATACATCACTGTGAGCCTGTGAAGAACCTGATGCTGAATGACATCAATGTATGGTCACATGGGTTTGATTCACAAAAAGATGCCAGTGGACTAATATATGCATATAGACTGGGGCTGCATAGCTCATGATATAGACCGCTCTAATGCTGCTACATGACGTAATGCTTAGAAATTGACAAACTACTTGGTCCGTGTCTGTCAAAAGTGCATATTTACATGGACAATTTACATATGGGCTTCACGCAGCAAGGGGGTACCACATTAAACATCACAAAACATACAAATTGCAAGTACTTCTTTTCTGTGAAGAACAGTCTGCTACTGCAGTTCCCTCTGAGGGATTGGTGAACACAGCCAAGCAAGCAGTGGGTGGCTGCACATCCTCCATGTAATAATCAATATAATCAGTTACCAATTTTCATTAAACAACCTGTTTAGTTTTTATTTTTTGTCCGTTCGAATGTAAAGGTGCATTACACCCCATACTCACAGGATACTGCTCCTAATGTACACAGTGTTTTTGAGAATCACACTAAACAGCATTAAATACAAAACTACAACCCACTGCTTCCATTCTAACGAATACAGCGTGCCACTGTTTTACTAAGTTTTTGTCATTGTTTCGTCATTGATTATTCTCCCGATAAAGCTTATACACCAGAATGCGGAGGCTTCCATGCATTTTTTCCACTTAATTACTGGGCTGCTGGGTGGAGGCCATCTTCTAATTCCCCTTATGTAACAATAATTGATGATGTATCATAAAGCATCCTGCCTCCCCGTTCGCATTTACGTCACGAGGAAACTCAATAATGTGAATGGGCTTTTTAGTACTACTACTTGGCAGACGCACAGGCCCCACACCGGAGGCACTACATTATCCCTTAACAGCTTTACATGCTGTTGCAAAATGGCCACAGTAGACTACAGACTTTCTAGCTATCAAACACATCAGAGGCTCATCTTTTACACTTGTGAAATGGAATCCAATTGGTTAGGTTCAAAAATAAAAACTGATGTAAGGTACAGTTTCTCTGCATTTGACCCATCCTTCAATGCCACTGTGGCAACCTGTCAGGAACACAGTCCAATGCCTGGGGACCCTTCTTCAGATCTTGAGTAAAGATCTTGGTCTGGGGCACCTAGGTGGAAAATTGGCCTGCTGTTTTGGGTTGATGATGTGAAACCAGGAGATGGAGAAACATGGAGAAAACCCACCTTGACACAGTGAGAATATGCAAAAACCATACAGAAAGGGCCTGTCCAATCTGAAAATCATATCCTGGACTTTTTTGCAGTGTAGCAATAGTGCCAACCCCTTTGCCACAGCGCTGCCAAGAATCATAAAAAAGAATAATACAAATTACATTGTAGTTCACCCAGTTTAGCCTTTTCGGATGGTTGAAGATAATGCCAAAAATGTGTGGCATTAAATTCATCAGTAATTTCCAAGATGCAGACGGGCTATTGAAAGCACAGGCACAGTGGCACAATGAATGACGACATTGAATTGTCAAGAATGCAATTATGCCACACGGCTCACAATCACTCAAGTCGAGCATGAATTGGACTGGAAAATTAATTGCAACACAGGAGAGCATTCATGACAGAGGGCAGCACTGGGCTCTGTGCAGTTTTCTCATCAGGGACAGTCTCAGCTGAGTCAGTCAGATGCACCACAATTCTTGGCTCAGGCGCCGCTAAAAAGTCCCAAAGAGAATTTCTTTCAAAACTCTCTCAAATAAACATCTTGTGACTCACTGTTAGCAACAGCATTTCGTAGATTTTTTTAGTACATTCTCCAAGTTCTGTTTAAATATTGTATTGTTCTGATAAATAATAATTATCATTTTAGAAAAACACTGATCCAGAACAATCCTCCAGTTTTTTCAGGGCTTCATATGAAGTCATTATTGTAATGTCAAAGGGATTAGGGGTAAGGTCTGAAAGGAGGCAGAATCATATATTAACTTGAACGAGAGCAAATGAGAGCCATCTAATGCATTACACTTAAACCAAGAAGGCTCCTAAAATGTTTCCAGGAACAAGGCTGCCTCTGCTAATCCTGGACCAACATTTACACACCTGCGGGATGGAGCTCAGGGATTACAAGAGATTCCTGTTTACATCACTGTCACTAATCTGCAGATAGAACATACGTTTGTGATGGACATTTTACTGCATACATTAATTAGGCCCACGCAGTCGTCCCCGACAGCAAGGTGTATATATCGGCGAAACTGCTCCATACGTCTGCCATAACTGGCACCAACGGGCACCTTAATCAGACATTGTGTTATTATATTGTTAACAAGCAATTAAGAGGCCCCGCCCCAAAACCATGACAAACATGAGAAGAGTCTATTTGACTTGTTTGATTTGTCTGGATGTTTGTGAAAAATGTTGTTGGCAAATTTAGAAAATTTCCCTAAAACTACATTCTCCTTTCAGTCTATAGGGGGCACTATTGAGGTAACTAGCATCAAATTGGTCAGATGTGTTCAGGGCTGGGGGTAATTCGGTGCTTTAGGGCATTAATTAATTAATTAATTAATTAATTACTTAATTAATATTCATCGTAGAAGTATCTAAATCAATCCAGTTCGGCATCTTTATGATATGTTCCTGTGTGTAAAACTGATCCAGCATTTTGTTTTGGAGTTATCGCGATCCGCGGACCGTGATTCCATATTGTTGTTTCGCCGACATAATTACAGATGTGTGTTTTATAAATGTTATATGGAATCTAGTCCCTGTTATATCCAAATGTTGATCTTGTCTTAGCTGTTTCTTAGGAGTCAATTAGATTAGTATATACTCAGAAATAGGGAAGCTTAGATCCCACCCGTCCTCTCACATTTAACCCCACCCTAATCCACACACATTCTGTATAAATATCCAAAGACCCATTCATTCGCCTTACTGCTGCAGCTGCAACCATGCTGTAATCAAGACCCAAATGTATGTTGATGTTAATGTTTATTTAGTTTGTAAAATGATTGATACCAATAAATCACCACACTGTATGAACAATAGAGATGAGTAGATCAGGGACGAAGAGGTACTATTGAGCTTGACGTGAAAGATGCTGCATAGATATGTATCTGTATGAAATGAAAGGTCATAGGTAAGTATGAGATAAAGTCAAAACTAATATGATCCATTAAAATGATCAACAATCCACATGCACACCTGGACACATGTGTGGCTGTGCGGTGATTAGACCATCAGCTAATCGGATAATGCAACAGTGAAGACATACTTATTAGATTATATCTGACAGATGTGTTTAATGACTTTAACAAGAGAGCTGGCAGGAAGCACAGAAGTCATTTGCAAGAATGTTCTCATTAGATAGCCCTAACCAATGTGAATGACTGGGAGTGGTCTATGGAGGCCATCTGAGATACAGCTGGGAACAGAAGAAGACACAGGAGGAAGGACTGGCACAACAATCTGTGGGTCTCATGAGGAGATGGTGTGGGCATCCACACGCACCAACTAAAAAGGGCAGTTATTCAAATATGAAAGGTAAAGTAGGCTACATCACCACACACCACCACAACGTTTAGCCACAAAAAAGACAACTTTGCAAGTCTGGAATTTAGTCTGTGCCCTGACCTTTGACCTCTAATTACGTAGTTCATAACCTCTGCCCTAACATGTCGAGGTATAATAACCTGTACCAGCTTACTAGGGGAAAGTTGATTCCTGCAAAACAGACACATTACCAACACTACTTATTGATTATATTGGACTCTGATGACATGTAGGCTACACATGTAGACTACACATGTAGACTACACATGTAGACTACACCATGTAGACTACACCATGTAGGCTACACATGTAGACTACACATGTAGACTACACCATGTAGACTACACCATGTAGACTACACCATGTAGACTACACCATGTAGACTACACATGTAGGCTACACATGTAGACTACACCATGTAGACTACACCATGTAGGCTACACCATGTAGACTACACATGTAGACTACACCATGTAGACTACACCATGTAGACTACACATGTAGACTACACCATGTAGGCTACACATGTAGACTACACCATGTAGACTACACCATGCAGG